>ML380930.1:98779-111931 GCA_005239525.1 Nicotiana knightiana | reverse complement strand
ACACACTCCTAAGTCCCAAATCACCTAACGAATCTATCCGAGCCATAAAATCCGCATTCCGATGTCGTTTACCAATAAGTTAACTCTCAATTGACTTTTCCAACTTTAAGGCTATTTTTAAAGACTAAGCGACTAAACTCTCACTACAACCATTCCGATATCAAGCCTACCAACTCTAACACATCAATAACAGTATAACCAACCCATGAAAAGTCAATAACAACAATTATAATGCAGGTTCTACGTAACGACTGACCGGGTCGTTACAACTAGGTCCTGAAGTTTAATTTTGAAATTGAAAAGTTAAGGACACTAGGTCCTGAAGTTTAATTTTAAAATTGAAAAATTAAGGACACTAGGTCCTGAAGTTTGAGTTTCAATTTCATAACTTAAAACACTTGGTCCTGAAGTTTGATTTANACCCAAGGTTTGAAGTTACACCAGCTTTTGTCATGGCAGAAATGCAAAAATTGCATGGACTAGACATTGGTAATCACAAGGCGTGGCGTGCTATTCAACATGCTTCTGCTTTAATAAGAGGAACTCTTGAAGAGAATTATGAATTATTGTCTTCATACTTGTATATGATGAGATGTAAAAACCCGGGAACATATACTAACATAAAGATAGACGACAACAACAGGTAAACAATCAAAAAAGAGTTTATTAGTCTGTTTTATAAACGTTAGCACATGCTGTATTTAACCAGTTAAAAAGTTAAGGATGTGTTGTCCTTAACTTTGACTTTCAAGTTCAGAAGTTAAGGACAGGGTTCCTTAACTTCCACTTATAGGTTTATAAGTTAAGGACGTGCAGTCCTTAACTTCAACTTACATGTTTAAAAGTTAATGAAAGGCAGTCCTTAACTTTGACTTTCAAGTTCAGAAGTTAAGGACAGGGTTCCTTAACTTCCACTTATAGGTTTATAAGTTAAGGACGTGCAGTCCTTAACTTCAACTTACATGTTTAAAAGTTAATGAAAGGCAGTCCTTAACTTTGACTTTCAAGTTCAGAAGTTAAGGACAGGGTTCCTTAACTTCCACTTATAGGTTTATAAGTTAAGGACGTGCAGTCCTTAACTTCAACTTACATGTTTAAAAGTTAATGAAAGGCAGTCCTTAACTTTGACTTTCAAGTTCAGATGTTAAGGACAGGGAGCCTTTAACTTCCACTTACAGGTTTATAAGTTAAGGACGGGCAGTCCTTAACTTCGACTTACATGTTTAAAAGTTAAGGACATGCAATCCTTAACTTTGACTTTCAAGTTCAGAAGTTAAGGACACGGGGTCCTTAACTTCCACTTACATGTAAACAATCAAAAAAGAGTTTATTAGTCTGTTTTATAAACGTTAGCACATGTTGTCTTTAACCAGTAAAAAAGTTAAGGACGTGTTGTCCTTAACTTCTGAACTTGTTAGTCTAACTTCAGGACTACATTNTGTATTTTCAGGTTTGTTTATATGTTTTATACATATGGATCATCAATAGCTGGTTGGAATCATTGTAGACCAGTGATTGCTGTTGATGCAACTTTTTTGAAGTCAAAATTTCGTGGTGTTTTAATGATTTTAGTTTCAAAGGATGCAAATAATCAAATTTTCCCACTAGCCTTTGAAATAGCAGAATCTGAAAATAACAATTCCTATGAGTGGTACTTTAGTGAGCTTCGCAGTGCAATTGGAAGCCGTGAGAATTTGATTTTTTTATCAAACATGCATCAAGCTATTGCATGTGCCATTGCAAAGGTATATCCTGAAAGCCACCATGGGATTTGTATCTATCATTTGGAGCAGAACCTAAAGCGAAGGAAAGTGAAAAGTGAGGTCATAAAACTTTTTCAAAGTGTTGCAAGAGTATACAGGCGCAAAGAATTTTATCTTTACATGTCAGATATAGCAAAAGTAGATAAGAAGACTTATGACTACTTAATGGAAGAACCACCGGAAAGGTGGGCGCGTTCTTGTAGTCCACGAGGAAGATATGACATGCTCACAACAAACATAGTTGAGTCAATGAGTTCTGTCCTATTAGAAGAAAGGGAGCTGCCTATATTAAGAATGATGGATTCCATCCAAGTGACGCTACAACGTTGGTTTTATGAAATAAAAATCAAGCAGAAGGAACTTTTTATGATGTTTCTTGTTGGGTAGGAGAGGAATTGAAGAAAAAGATAAATTTAGCATTTACTTTGAATGTAAGTATTATGTTCTATGTTTAGGTTATTATTTTAATATAATTTAACATAATGTACTAACTTATAAGTTTTCAACATTGAAGGTCTTCCCTGTTGATTCATGGCGTTCTAGAGTTGAAGAAAAAGGAGTTACTTTCTTGGTGGACTTAAACAAAAGAACATGTGATTGTTTTCAATTTCAGTTTGATGAATTACCATGCATACATGCAATTGCAGCTATTGAGAAGAGAAACATCAAGAAGTCCAACTTTTGCTCGCACTGGTACTTAAAGGAATCTTGGCTGAAAACATATGAAAGACAAAGACATCCTATAGGACATACTGATTCTTGGATTGTACCAGAGAGTGTTAAGTCACAAATTATTAAACCTCCAGATTTCAAAGTGCAACCAGGTAGAAGGCAGAAGAAAAGGAATATTCTAGTTACCGAGTCATCAAAAATATCATTCAAATGTGGTCGTTGCAGAAGAATTGGTCATAATAGAACAACTTGTATATATTCTCCGGCAGTCCATCCATTTTCTAGGAAGCATAGAGAAGAGTAGATTTTTTGACTCTTTTAAGCTTTTGCTATGAATTTGATTCATTTAGATTATTCTTATTTGAGCAGACGTCTGAATTTTCAAAATTACTTTCCGCTTATGTTCTTTTTTTTTCTTTTGATTTCAAAGTTCAGAAGTTAAGGATAGACAGTCCTTAACTTTGACTTTCAAGTTCAGAAGTTAAGGACAGGGAATCCTTAACATCCACTTACATGTTTATAAGTTAAGGACGAGCAGTCCTTAACTTCGACTTACATGTTTAAAAGTTAAGGACAGTTAGTCCTTAACTTTGACTTTCAAGTTCAGAAGTTAAGGACAGAGAGTCCTTAACTTCCACTTACAGGTTTATAAGTTAAGGACGTGCAGTCCTTAGCTTCAACTTACATGTTTAAAATTTAATGACAGGCAATCCTTAGCTTTGACTTTCAAGTTCAGAAGTTAAGGACAGGGAGTCCTTAACTTCCACTTACAGGTTTATAAGTTAAGGACGAGCAGTCCTTAACTTCGACTTACATGTTTAAAAGTTAAGGACAGGCAGTCCTTAACTTTGACTTTCAAGTTCAGAAGTTAAGGACAGGGAGTCCTTAACTTCCACTTACAGGTTTATAAGTTAAGGACGAGCAGTCCTTAACTTCGACTTACATGTTTAAAAATTAAGGACATGCAGTCCTTAACTTTGACTTTCATGTTCAGAAGTTAAGGACATGGATTCCTTCACTTCCATTTACAGGCTTATAAGTTAAGGACGAGCATTCCTTAACTTCGACTTACATGTTTAAAAGTTAAGGACATGCAGTCTTTAACTTTGACTTTCAAGTTCAGAAGTTAAGGACAGGATGTCCTTAACTTCCACTTACAAGTTCAAAAGTTAAGGACAGGAAGTCCTTAACTTCGACTAATAGGTTCAAAAGTTAAGGACAGTCAGTCCTTAACTTAAACTTTCAAGTTTAAAATTTAAGGACAGGCAGTCCTTAACTTCCATTTACAGGTTTTAAAGTTAAGGACATGAAGTCCTTAACTTTGAGTTCAAAGTTTAAAAGTTTAGGACAGGCAGTCCTTAACTTCGAATTACAGGTTCAAAAGTTAAGGACACTTGGTCTTTAACTTTGAATTTGAAAATAGACAAATCAATACTTGACAGAAACAAAGAAATTAAAAACATGATGCCTTCATATTACTTCTGAAATTGTAATTTTGCATAGTTGTGACAAAAAATTATGCTATGCAAACAAAATGAAATTTCCTTTTGCAAAATTTACAAGGAATTTCAGAATTCATATGGATTCTTTACAAAAAATCAACTACAACTATGTTTCTTTACAACTAAACTACAGCTCCTTCAGACAACAAGTTTCATTTTCACTATCATAGTTGTCGCCAACATTTTCTAGTGGTGTATCATAACCAGAATTTCTTTTCCACTCTCCATGTGCCCAAAGATTTGCTGCAAGTTCTTTTATAAAGTCTTTTATGTCTTCAGGTTGGAATTTCTCCACATCCTTTTCCATCATCAACAACTCCACATATTTGATTAGGAATGCACCACAATCAGTCCTATGAAAAATGTAAGATATGGAGTCAATTAAAAAATAAATATAAAGTACATATAAATTATATAACAAATAACAACACGTATGATTCAGTTTGGTGTGGTGATCTTTGACACTGAATATCAAATTTGTTGAATGCATTTCCAAAAGACTTGTGATTTTCCTCATACTGTGAGAACTTTAGCGAGTTGGGGATCACGCGTGCATACATTTCAATGTTCTTCATTCATGTCTCATATGGCTCACTATATATGGAATCATACACATCAATCTTTTTCTCATTCAAGTCCAATACCCCCAACAAAAAATGTGTCACAGCATTATCTTCTACTGAAGGAAGCCGACATGGAAAAAAGATTTTGTCAACCTCTGTCAATGCAATATCACATCTACGATTGTCACCCCACACATATGGTGTCAAAATCAATTGATTATCACCACATCAAAAGATATATGTAACATCTTCATTGAATTCCTTATATATCAGTAGCATATAGTTATCAAAAACTATTTGTAGTTGTCCAACAAAAAGGATGATCGTGAGGGTGGTAGTATTCCTTCTTTCTAAAATAATATAGGGCAATGCCAATATGCTTCATAAAAAAGCAAAAAATAAAACAAATCCATCAGTCATAAAGGAATTTAAAAATAGTAAATTAAGAATAACGAAAATAAATGCCTTGCGAATTTTCAAACCTTATCATCAAGTACAAAGCTACTATCTGAAAGCTCAAGGAAGAACATTTTACTACTGATTTTTAGCTGATACAATTTGTATAGATTCTTCCTCACACTATTATCATCAGCATATATATCAGTTTGTCCTCTGAAAATTTTGAAAATATGAAAATTAGAATATAGTCCGCATTTCCTAATTAAGGACACTAGGTCCTGAAGTTTGATTTTCAAGTTGAAAACTTAAGGACACATGGTCCTAAAGTTTGAGTTTCAAGTTGAAAAGTTGAGGACACATGGTCCTGAAGTTTGATTTTCAAGTTGAAAACTTAAGGACACATGGTCCTAAAGTTTGAGTTTCAAGTTGAAAAGTTGAGGACACATGGTCCTGAAGTTTGATTTTCAAGTTGAAAACTTAAGGACACATGGTCCTAAAGTTTGAGTTTCAAGTTGAAAAGTTGAGGACACATGGTCCTGAAGTTTGATTTTCAAGTTGAAAACTTAAGGACACATGGTCCTAAAGTTTGAGTTTCAAGTTGAAAAGTTGAGGACACATGGTCCTGAAGTTTGATTTTCAAGTTGAAAACCTAAGGACACATGGTCCTTAAGTTTGAGTTTCAAGTTCAAAAGTTAAGGACACTTGGTCCTGAAGTTTAAGTTTCAAGTTGAAAAGTTAAGGACACTTGGTCCTGAAGTTTTAGTTTCTAGTTCAAAAGTTAAGGACACTTGGTCCTGAATTTTGAGTTTCAAGTTGAAAAGTTGAGGACACATGGTCCTGAAGTTTGAGTTTCAAGTTGAAAAGTTAAGGACATATGGTCCTGAAGTTTGAGTTTCAAGTTGAAAAGTTAAGGACACTTGGTCCTGAACATTGATTTCTAAGTTCTAAAGTTAAGGACACTTGGTGCTAAACTTAGACTTACATTCACAGAACTTAAGGACACTTAACTTTGGAATTTCAAAATCAATACACTTAGTCCTAAATTTAAATTCACAAGTTAAGGAGACAAATTTAAGCAATTAACAAATAATAAAATACATTAAGGGACTTACGATTTTTTGCGACCTTTCCTTTTCTCCTTGCCCAACCACGCAATGAATTTCTTCCATAATTTTGTATCATCGTTGGCATAATAAAAAATACATGTACGAGTATATTTTGATTTTATCCAGCCTGAATTGTTGGGAGTATTTTCATTCTGTGCCATCGATTTTGTTGTTTTTCTTTCCTGTTCAAAAAGAGATTTCAACTGCCAACTAAGCATCTTATTCCTTTTGCCTCGACCAAGCTCTTCTTCAAAATTTCCTTCAACCTCCATAGGAAAACCCTCATAAATGCTCATTTGTGTACATGGAGGAGTAGGATTAAGAATAGAAAATGATGGACCATCATAACCAATATTATCACCTCTCTTCCTTTTCCTAGTATATTAGTTAAGAGCTTTATCTTTGTTTTTCTCTGCTGACAAAACTATATATACACATTAGTTTGTTGCAAGGTGTTAGCAGTTTCAATTATGAATATAATATTTAGGACATAATCAATACCTGTCTCATTCACACTGCCTTCTTGTATTTTTTCAACACACAATTGAGCTAAAATATTGGTTGCATTTGTTTTATCTTCCAACTGCACATTTTCTTTATCTTGCAACTGTTCTTGTCACGACCCAAAATCTTAACTTAGGTCGTGATGACGCCCAACAGCGGTGTCAGGCAAGCCGACACTCAATTTACTAAGGATTCCTTCTTATTAGATTAAACATTTCAACATATACTCAGTTTTAAAACTTAAAATATGATTCGACAAGGATAAATGGCAAGTTTTAAATCAAAGGCAGTCATGAAGAGGCGTGAGCCACAATATATACAAACCAAAAATCCAAAACAACTAACACGTATGTGCCAGGAACTAGTGTCACAAGTTGTACGGGCATATTAACAGTCCCACTGTCTGAAAGAAATAGACGGAAAATAAGCAAAAGAAAACCCCATGGTGCTGCCGGAGACCTCCAGGAGAAAAGAAGCTCACCGTGAAGTCAGGTCCGTCTAAGCAAGTCAAGCTCCGGTCCGACAACCAGATGCACCAGCCTCAGAACCTGTACAATTAAGTACAGAAGTGTAGCATGAGTACATAAATATATATGTACCCAGTGAGTATCCCGCCTAACCTCGAAGAGGTAGTGACGAGAGGTCGACATGAAACTCACTAAGGTCCGATGATATAATTAGACAAAATATAATAAAAATGCTAGGCATGTAAAGGCAGTGAAGCAACAAATATATGTAAAGTACTGAAATCCAAGAAGAATACTGGGAATGAATAAAACAATTACCACTTCACTTTTCCCCAAATATCTGTCAGATCAATATCCATGAATTTAGTAACAAATAAATCATACGCATGCAGGGTAAGGACAACCGACCGGAGTCATAAGATAGTCATGTTTTTGCACTGCCGAGGGTCGAACGGCCCGAACCATAAGTGAACCTCTCCACAAAGTACTCACATCTATGCACTACCGAGGATCGAACGACCCCTACCAAAAGTGCATCTCTCAATCCTCTCTATGCACTGCCGAGGATCGAACGACCCGTACCAAAAGTGCATCTCTCAATCCTCTCTATGCACTGCCGAGGATCGAACGACCCGTACCAAAAGTGCATCTCTCAATACGCCGTGGCGTACGGCCCGTTCCCATAAGAGTGGGGGGGGGAATCAAACTTCGCTCACGGAATGTAAATTGCGAAGCGGGCACATGCACACACATTATTCCTTTTTAAATTCCTTTTCAGTGAACAATTCCTTACAAGTTTTTTTCTCAAATTCCATAACTTTGGGGAAATAAGCAACATGTAACGTTCATTTATTAAGCATATAGTTCATATCAAGTAAAACACAAGGCATGATGTGGGCCTAGCTACCCGGACATAATAGTAATAGTCGCTATGTACGGACCCTCGTCACTTTGTATGTACGTAGCCCCCACAATTATCACATATAGAATTTAAATCACCTAGGGGGACGGTTCCCCCTTACAAGGTTAGAAAGGAGACTCACCTCGCGTCGCACCTGCTCCTCGGGTCAAGAACGCGCCCGAAACCCCGAACTCGACACCCACGGACTCGAAACTAGCCAAATGTTATACAAATATATCAATTTATATTCAAAGCAGGGAATTCTCCTATTACTTAGCCAAATTCACCATTCTTGTAGAAATTCAAAACTCCAACCCCAGGCCCACATGCTCGGATTCCAAAAATTCTCGAAGGGTGTCACGACCCAAAATCCCTAAGGTCGTGATGGCGCCGGACATCAATGTCAGGCAAGCCAAATCATTAATTAATTGAAATAACTTTCCGGTTTTAACATTTATGAAAACATTTCCTTTCACTTCATTAAATATTAACCAAATAAAAATCTTTTAATTAGGAACAATGGTTTGAATACTACACTTTAACAATTATAACCCAACACACATCCTAGAACCCGGTGTCACAAGTACATGATCAATTTCTAAGAAATTATACAATCATTACAAAGCCTGTCCGAAATACAACTGGACAAGGAATTTAAACATGAAATAAGTACAGTACGAAGTATACTCTGTCAGCTGCGGATCGCCTCTGGATGATGCAGCTCTCCTAAGTCAATGAATCCTCCACATTGCTATGAAAGTACATGTGTAATAAAATGCACAGCAAGTGTAGCATGAGTACAAAAACAACGTGTGCTTAGTAAGTCGCTTGCCTAGCCTCAGAGAGGTAGTGACGAGAGGTCAAATTAGACACTTACTAAAGGTCAATTTAGAATATTTAGGTATGACACTAAGCATGTTATCATAGGCAATTTATTAAAAATAAGGATTTAAATATTTTTCAACTCCGTTCACGTTCAACACTTTATATCTTCGTCATATTAATACAATTAATCAACGTGGGTGATTTAATCAAATAACAATTAATCGATGGGAAGAAACAACTTCTTCAAAAATCCCTTTTTAATAACTTTAAATTTTTGTCATTTCAATTGATAATTTAATATTTTAGGACAGTAATCAGGCAAAAATCATAGCAGCTACGCAGCAAATATCATGCGCAAGCAATGCGAATTCGAACGGCGCGGACCAACAATAATAAATTGTGCACTGCCGAAGGGTCGAACGGCTCGAACCATAGATGCATCTACCTGCCCCGCTCGCGAATCGATCATGCGACGCGGTTATACATAAAAATAATAAGGCTAGCCTGCTCGCGAATCATACCTGCGACTCAGGTGCTCATATGTACACATATCCACATAAAAAATTCGTATTTTTTTTAAAGAAAGCAGTTTTTCTCAGGAAAGTGGTAAAATTCTTCTTAAAGGAACATGTAATATGGCTTTTAAATCTTTGTTTTGAAACTCATCTGCTAAGTTTAATGATATTCCATAATATAACCCTACAAGGTATACAATTATCCACAAAGGAATCAATTCTCTTTATAGATGATTAAGAAAATGAACTCTAGTCATCTTCAGATATTCAATTACGATTTCAATTATATTAGCAGTTTAATATTACAAGCAGGATTACAGGTACAACACGTAAGGCATGCTAGTCGGTCCTAGATTACCCGGACATGGCATAATAGTAGCTACGCACGGACTCCCGTCACCTCGTGTGTACGTAGCCCCCGAAGATAGTAGCATGTACTGAATTAATTCACCTAGGGAGACGATTCCCCCTCACAAAGTTAGAAAGGAGACTTACCTCGCTCGGAAATTCCAATACCGGCTTCGAAGCCCTTCCGATGACTCCAACGGACGCACAACGCTCCAAAACTACCACATAACAGCAAAGCAATGAAAATTCATCCTAATACTCACAACAAATTCAAATTATATACTTTCCCAACCCCGCTCAGTGAAATGACCAAACTACCCTCGGGTCCACATCCCCGAAAATCCGAAATTCTTAAAGATACATTCTACCCATAGCCCTACTAGTTCAATCATACAATTTACTCTACATTCCATACTCAAATTCGTGGCTAAATTCCAAATTTACAGTTTCTAGGTTTCTTCAATAATTTCCCAAAGTCCTACCAATTTCCATGCATATAATCTTGTATTTATCTTACAAACGGGAGGAATTTACTTACCTTGATGCCTGACAAAAATCCCACTTGAAATGCTCTCCAAAATCGCCTATGTCAAATAAAAAATGGGTGAGAAATGACAAAAACCCGACTTTAAAACATTCTGCCCGGGCCTCCTTTCGCACCTGCGGAAATTCCATCGCAGTAGCGGCTCTGACTCAACCCAGCATCTCTCGCTTTTGCGGTCCCTTCTTCGCACATACGCTTCCGCAGGTGCGACCAATTTTCCGCACTTGCGGCCTCCTCAGCTCCAGCCCAAAACTCGCACCTGCGGCGCACTTAGCCGCACCCGCGGCTCCGCACTTGCGGTCAAAGCCTCGCAGGTGCAGTTACACCAGATGACAGCAATCTTCAGCCTTCTTCAACTTCAATCATTGATCCGTTAACCACACGGAATCCACCTGAGGCCCCCGGGACCCCGTCAAATTATACCAACCTGTTCCAAAACATAATGCGGACTTGCTCGAGGCCTCAAATCACATCAAACAACATCGAAACCACGAATCGCACCCAATTCCCAACTTTATGAACTTAGAATTTCCAACTTCTACATTCGATGCCGAAACCTATCAAATCACGTCCGATTGACCTCAAATTTTGCGCACATGTCATATTCAACATTACAGACCTTTACCTACTTCCGGAATCGCATTCCGACCTCGATATCAAGACTTGCACTTCTGGTCGGATTTCTCAAAAACTTGAAAATTTCTATCTTTAGCCAAATGACTTCAAAATGACCTACGGACATCCAAATTCACTTCCGATCGCGCTCCCAACTTCAGAATCACCATACGAAGCCGATCCTAGACTTCGAATCCCAAACGGACATCAATAACTCTGAAATGCACTTCAAGCTCAAATTTATGAAATTCCTCAAAAATGCTGACTTCCACAATATGCATCGAAACGCTCTCAGGTTATCCAAAAACTCGATCAAGACATACGCCCAAGTCCGAAACCATCATACGAACCTGCTGGAACCTTCAAATCCTTATTCGGAGGTCGTTTAATCAAAATTCCAATCTTAGTTGTTTCCTCCAAATCAACTCCAAACTTCCCGAAATTCAATTTCGACCACGCCCACGGGTCAATATACCTGAAACGAAGCTACTCAAACCGCTGAACGACGCGCTAGAGCTCAAAATGACCGGTCGGGTCGTTAGATTCTCCCCCACTCAAACCGACGTTCGTCCTCGAACGTGCTAAGATTTGCTCTGGAATTACCTGAAATCACTGTTTAACACCTCGAGCACCTGCCCGTGCTACCACCACCCAGTTGAGTACATTAGCTTGATCAAATCTGAAGATTCCTCCTTCTATCCACATAATAAGCTCAGAATTCATTCAAACACCTTAAATGTTTCTGCCAGGCCTACTTCCAACATATAAACACCGTATCAACTACCACACGATATACCAGAACATGACCGCATACCTTTGCTGAATCAGCACCATGCACCGCATAACTCATCATCTGGCCACAATGACACTCCCTGAACCTTAATAGCCAAAATTCCATGAATCTGGTGCTCCCGATGCACCTCGTAACAGATATACATACATCTTGCTATAATGCTGACGATACCACCACAATGGAGGAAATGTGCAGAAATTCATACCTAACTGCAGAGTTAACAAATCCTTGAATACCTCATCTTGACTAGAATTATCACTTCATTATGAACCTGAATAATGGTATTTGTTATTTAATATACACTTCACATAACCTTATCGCACTTATCCCTGGTCCAAAAATCTCGTCTCACCCAGTATGAACTACCCAGACAACGAATCACCCCAATCATGACCACAGCCTCACATGATACCACATTGTGTCAATAGGCCATAACTCGAGCATGATAATAAGAAACGACTCAGGAAGGAACTATTAGACTCACGCAACTAATATGAATTCTTATTAGAAAATAGGAGGTAAAACATAAGAAAATAAATATAGGAACGTTACTCATCATTACACTGTTGTGGCGTGCAACCCGATCCGAATAACATACCCGTGGCGACGTGCCACCCGATCCACACATAAAATTTACATAAGAAGATATATATAAGGAGCTGATTTGCTCACTATTACGAATTACTGAATATCGATCACAAGCACGCTAAGTGCATAATACCATCCTGGGGAGAATGATAAAGTTGTAGGCTACAAAATTTAAGCACAACTGAGGTGCGATATATATATACACTCTGGATCTCAAGATCTATCATGCTCACATAACATTCCCCACTACGCAGGACCTCAATACATAGGAAATTATCAAGTCGTTTCACAACTCACACGGCACAATCATAACAACACATGAATCTGACAAAGACGGAACAACATCCGTTATTCTAATACCTTCCCATGGAAAGCACTCTAGTGAAATGAACACGCCTGGCTCATACGGAGCCCATAATCATATTTAAATCCATTCACAAACATCGAGTCACCTTGCTCGCACCAAACTAAGCTGATAGCTTTTACCTGGGTTCACATTAACCCACTTCCTCTCATAATCTGCAAGAACAACCATCATAGCCGGGACAAACACCCCACAATCCACAACCAAATGAATTGAATGCCTCTCAGGCATAACTTTTCAAATAAACAACATTGCACTTCTTTATACTTAGTCCAAATCTTCAATCCATCAAGTGACTACATGTCACACTTTATATAATCTTTTCGCGGTCATGCTTCCACGACCTTCCACACAAGGCAACAAGTCTGCACATCCACCACTGGCCATACTACGCTGTAAGACAAATCAAGAACCCATAACCAGGGTACAAAGCCTCTTTCACCGAATATCAATCTCAAGTGACACTGAAGATAACACCAACTTACTCTGAACTTTCAAATCACTTTCTCTTGCTCTTCCGAGCTCATGACATCCTTATAAACATCGAACCTCAATCTCGATTCTTACTCCCAGTTACATAATGCTTACCGCACCTAACATGCCAATATGAGGTAGCGCAAGAATTCCATCATAACTTCTGAACCACCAATAGGGTGAACACTTCATCATATAGAAACCTTTTA
>ML380930.1:82483-98434 GCA_005239525.1 Nicotiana knightiana | reverse complement strand
AGTAGTAGTCCATACCACCATAACCCTTCCGGGATCCGCCTACACCTGACAGGCCATAGCACTCAAATGCTCCCACATGAGATCCGCTACGACGGCCGACAAGCCCCGCACTCGCCGGCACAACCACATGCATAACTTAATCACATCGAAGGAACTGATCACTTCCGTAAATGTGCCATTTCAACCATGGCTAATCAATCTATCTTCTTTTGATCATCTTCAATTGCCTCAGGAATAATAGCAACTTCCTTCAACTCATAGCAAACTCAACCCTCACTCATCCTGAGTGGCCTTGATTCACGAGACTATGCTGCCCAAATCCTGCAACCCGTCTCATACCCCTCCCCCTGATAATCTTTCTACAATCCGGAGTTTATTATTCTCACTCCTCCAATACTATCCTGCACGCTGAAACATATCATAGAACATTCCAACCATCTTCCTTTTTCACAGAAATTACTCTGTAAAAGTTTGATTCTCGATCATACTGCTGCCTGAAACCCTTAAACGCCGCATTCTTAACTTTGAATTCACTAGGACCGCTATTGAGAGTCACCCACTCTGACTGGCCCCGAATACAACAACTTCAAGGCTCTTCTAGCACATGGACACCCTTTTCAATGAAGCACGTGATTGAATCACTATCCTGAAAACTCACCTATTCCTTAAGCAAAATTCTGAATCTTCCAAAGCCTAACCCTGTCCAGGGCCAACTTTTGCACACATTCATCAAATCCCACGCAAAATCACCAATTTACTCCTTTCCCTTAGTTGTAATAACTTGCTAATATGCCGACAATCTGCAACCCTACGATAACACAATCCTGCAACCCAACTGTAGATGGTGGGACTCCCCCCCACTTAGCCTGAAACTACTCGTGCACCACTCTAGACCCTGCTGAGATCCTTTCTCCTTTGATAACGCGATCTATCTCAACCAATCCGTCCAACTCTTCCAGATCCTTTTGCTAGCACTCCCTAAATACTCAGATTTTCTAGCATCATTCACACATTCTACCTCCTACCGACTAGCCACTAGAACTCCTCACCAAGACCTGTCAACCCCTCCATCGCTAACCTATTCACAGAATATAACCCACCTATGGAAATCACCCGCGGACACCTTCCAACGATGCTGAAATGCACGCTCTCTGAGACTTCAATACCCCATCCTACGCCCTGCTTCATTTACCAATTTACTAGTCTGTCCGCTCGTCATGTACATCCATTAAATGTGAGACAATATCTTCAAATTCCAAGCTATGCTGCCGCTTCCCCCACTTTGCAACTGCTCGACTTCCGCTTCTTACACCTGGCCTCCTAGAAATGGAACCACCGCCTAGCCTCACTTCAGGATCAATCTCGGCCAACCTCATTCTTCAATACTTCTTCTCAATACTCTGACCCCACGCAACCGAAGAAACCATAGCACCGACATACTTAACACATTCCATTTGATAAATGACGACGATGACACGTCACAGGTGAATATCCCACCTCGCTTGAAGACACCAAGTCTTACTACTTTATCAACCCCAACCGAACCATTCATAACCCAAATGCCCTTTCCTCTGCCGGCACTAGAATACCAAAATCTTGAAATCACACTCTGAGAAGACCTCCCCTCAAACTATTCATCATCCCCAACATACGGGCAAGCATTCTATCATCATAACAACATCGCGCGACAACCAATCATAAGCATCCTCACTACCTGAGCACAGCCTTTAAGGCTCCGCGAAACACAGCTACTGAGCTGAAACATCATATTATTCTTCTGCAGGGCCATAACAATATCCCCCCACCAATTACATATGGAAACATCTCGAATTACATCCATAGCACCATTTCAATTCCTCAAATTCTTGATTCATAACAAGCGCTCCGCGACGGGTAAGATTGAGCAGGAATGAACATAGGCATAAGACTCAAAGGAATCAACTCGCACGATGAGGAATCAAGAAGGGAAGTACTCCTAACAGCCCTGTAGCCTCTCGAAGATAAGTACAGACGTCTCCGTACCGATCCGCAAGACTCTACTAGACTTGCTCATGACTCGTGAGACCTACGGGAACCTAGCGCTCTGATACCATGTTGTCACGACCTAAAATCCCTAAGGTCGTGATGGGGCCGGACATCAATGTCAGGCAATCCAAATCATTAATTAATTGAAATAACTTTCTGGTTTTAACATTTATCAAAATATTTCCTTTCACTTCATTACATAATAACCAAATAAAAATCTGTCAATTAGGAACAATGGTTTGAATACTACACTTTAACAATTATAACCCAACAAATATCCCAGAACCCGGTGTCACAAGTACATGAGAAATTTCTAAGAATTTATACAATCATTACAAAGCCTGTCCGAAATACAACTGGACAAGGAAATTTAAAATGAAATAAATACAGTACGAAGGAGACTCTGTCAGCTGCGGATCGCCTCCGGATGATGCAGCTCGCCTAAGTCTTCGAATCCTCCACATTGCTATGAAAGTACCTATGCAATTAAATGCACAACAAGTGTAGCATGAGTACAGAAACAGCGTATACTCAGTAAGTCGCCCGCCTAACCTCAGAGAGGTAGTGACGAGAGGTCAAATTAGACACTTACTAAAGGTCAATTTAGAATATTTAGGTATGACACTAAGCATGATTTATCATAGGCAATTTATTAAAAATCAGGATTCAAATATTTTTCAACTCCGTTCACGTTTAACACTTTATATCTTCGTCATATTAATACAATTAATCAACATGGGTGATTTAATCAAATAACAATTAATCGACGGGAAGGAAAAACTTCTTCCAACATCCATTTTTAATAACTTTAAATCTTTGTCATTTTGATTGATAATTTAATATTTCAGGACAGTAATCAGGCAAAAATCATAGCAACTACGCAGCAAATATCATGCGCAAGAAATGCAAAGTCGAACGGCGCGGACCAACAATAATAAATTGTGCACTGCTGAAGGGTCGAACGGCTCGAACCGTAGATGCATCTACCATGCCCCGCTCACAAATCGATCATGCGACGCGGTTATACATACAAATAATAAGGCTAGCCTGCTCGCGAATCATACATGCGACTCAGGTGCTCATATGTACACGTATCCACATAATAAATCCGTATTTTTTTCAAGAAAGCAGTTTTTCTCAAGAAAGCGGTAAAATTCTTCTTAAAGGAACATGTAATATGGCTTTTAAATCTTTGTTTTGAAACTCATTTGCTAATTTAATGATATTCCATAATATAACCCTACCAGGTATACAATTATCCACAAAGGAATCAATTCTCTTTCTAGATGATTAAGAAACTGAACTCTAGTCTTCTTCAGATATTCAATTATGATTTCGATTATATTAACAGTTTAATATTACATGCAGGATTACAGGTACAACACGTAAGGCATGCTAGTGGGTCCTAGATTACCCGGACATGGCATAATAGAAGCTACGCACGGACTCCCGTCACCTTGTGCATATGTATCCCCCGAAGATAGTATCATGTAATGAATTAATTCACCTAGGGGGACGATTCCCCCTCACAAAGTTAGAAAGGAGACTTACCTCGCTCTGAAATTCCAATACCGGCTTCCAAGCCCTTCCGATGATCCCAACAGACGCACAACGCTCTGAAACTACCACATAACGGCAAATCAATGAAAATTCATCCTAATACTCACAACAAATTCAAATTATATACTTTCCCAACCCCTCTCAGTGAAATGACCAAAATACCCTCGGGTCCACGTGCCCGGAAATCCAAAATTCTCAACGATACATTCTACCCATAGCCCTACTAGTTTAATCATACAATTTACTCTATATTCCATACTCAAATTCGTGGCTAAATTCCAAATTTACATTTTCTAGGTTTCTTCAATAATATCCCAAAGTCCTACCAATTTCCATGCATATAATCTTGTATTTATCTTACAAAGGGGAGGAATTTACTTACCTTGATGCCTGACAAATATCCCCCTTGAAATGTTCTCCAAAATCGCCCATGTCAAATGGAAAATGGGTGAGAAATGACAAAAACCTGACTTTAAAACATTCTGCCCAGGACACCTTTCGCACCTGCGGAAATTCCATAGCAGGTGCGGCTCTGACTCAACCCAGCATCTCTCGCTTCTGCGGTCCCTTCTTCGCACCTATGCTTCCGCAGGTGCGACCAATCTTCCGCACTTGCGGCCTCCTCAGCTCCAGCCCAAAACTCGTACCGGCGGCACCCTTAGCCGCACCCGCGGCTCCGCACCTGCGGTCAAAGCCTCGCAGGTGCGGTTACACCAGATGACAGCAGCCTTCTTCAACTTCAAACATTGATCCGTTAGTCCTCCGGGACCCCGTCAAATTATACCAACCTGTTCCAAAACATAATGCGGACTTGCTCGAGGCCTCAAATCACATCAAACAACATCGAAACCACGAATCGCACACATTTCCCAACTTTATGAACTTAGAATTTCCAACTTCTACATCCGATGCCGAAACCTATCAAATCACGTGTGATTGACCTCAAATTTTGCGCACAAGTCATCTTCAACATTACGGACCTGCTCCAACTTCCGGAATTGCATTCCGACCTCGATATCAAAACTTCCACTTCCGGTCGGATTTCTCAAAAACCTTAAAATTTCTATCTTTAGCCAAATGACTTCAAAATGACCTACGGTCATCCAAATTCACTTCCGATCGCGCTCCCAACTTCATAATCACCATACGAAGTCGTTCCCAGACTCGGAATCCCAAACGGACATCAATAACTATGAAATGAACTTCAAGCTCAAATTTATGAAATTCCTCAAAAATGCTGACTTCCACAATATGCATCGAAACGCTCCCGGGTTATCCAAAAACCCGATCCGGACATACGCCCAAGTCTGAAATCATCATACGAACCTGCTGGAACCTTCAAATCCTGATTCGGAGGTCGTTTACTCAAAATTCCAATCTTAGTTGTTTTCTCCAACTTAAGGATTCTGAAATGAGAATCTTCTTTCCAAATCAACTCTAAACTTCCCGAAATTCAATTCTAACCACGCCCATGTGTCATAATACCTTAAACGAAGCTGCTCGCGGCCTCAAACCGCTGAACGACGCGCTAGAGCTCAAAATGACTGGTCGGCTTGTTACAAAGGGAATACTCACCCATAGCCTAAGGATCATTAATACATGATTTCTACTTGATTTCATAGCTAATTCACGAGTATATTCTCAAATTATCGAAAGACCTAGGTTACTACCCAATTCTTGATTTTTCACTAATTTAGGCAGTTAATTTAGCTTGTAATCCATGCATAAAGTTAATATTAGAGAAGAATTTACTTACCTTCAATAACTAGGTCGTTTACCCCTCTAGAATGATGGAAATCGCCCCAAGGAAGAAGAAGAAGATAAGGAAAATGAATTAAATCCCGTGTATAAAAACACACTGTCTGAACAGTGTTTCCGCACTTGCGGCTTGAGGACCACATCTGCGAAAATGGACGAGGAAGCCTGGGCCCGCACCTGCGGAGTGGAGACCGCACCTGCGAGAAACGGCCTGCCTACTAGAGGTTGCACCTGCGAAGCTGGGACCGCAGGAGCGGTCCCGCACCTGCGACTGGGCAACCGCACCTACAGTCACACCAGAACAGGTGCACCAGCAGCTATTTCAGCTGGTTTTTTGCCTCGTGTGGTCTCCGGGAGGAACCTGGGCCCACTCGATCCCCTGTCCAAATATACCAACAAGTCTCAAATCATAATACGGACTCGCCCGAGCCTTCGAAACACCCAAAACAACGCTAAAACTCAAAATCACACCTCAAAACCCCTAGAACCAAACTCAGGAACTTTAAGTTGTCTTGACTTTGCTAACAACGCGCCGAACTGACCTACACTACTCGGAATGACACCAAATTTTGCGGGCAAGTCATAAATGACATAACGGAACTATTCCCAATTTCGGAATTCTGTTCAAACATCTATAACACAAAAACACGTCCCAAACCACAATAGGAACTTCTTATTTCAATATTGGGCACCGAAACACTCCCGGGTCATCTGAAACCCATTCCGAACATATGCCCAGGTCCAAATCATCATACAAAGCTACTGGAACCGACGTAACTCGATTCCGAGATCGTTTACCCAAAATGTTGACCAAAGTCAAACTTGGCCTTAAAGGCCAACCTTAAGGAACCAAATGTTCCTATAGCATTCTAAACACCTCCGAATCCCGGACCACCAGTCCCCGCAAGTCATAAATCATAATAAGCCGCTATGGGAAGTTTCATTTAGGGGAATGGGGTCCGATAACACAAAATGACCGATCGGGTCGTTACATTCTCCACCTCTTAAACAAACGTTCGTCCTCGAACGGGTCTAGAATCATACCTGAAGTGTTGAATAAGTGTGGATATCTGCTCCGCATGTCCTCCTCGGACTCCCAGGTCGCCTCCTCAATTGGTTGGCCCTTCCACTGGACCTTTACGGCAGAAACTCTCTTGGACCTCAACTGGCGGTCCTGTCTATCAATAATAGCAACTGGCTCCTCCTCAGAGACCAACCTCTCATCCAACTTAATAGTGCTGAAATCAACCACGTGAGAGAAGTCGGCGTGGTACCTCCGGAGCATGGATACATGAAAAACTGGATGAACTCCTAATAAACTGGGAGGCAAGGTCAGCTCATAAGCAACCTCCCAAACTCGCCTCAACACCTCGAAGGGACCAATAAACCTCGGGCTCAGCTTGCCCTTCTTCCCAAACCTCATAATACCCTTCATAGGCGAGACTTTCAACAGGACCCTTTCTCCCTCCATAAATGATACATCACGCGCCCTCTGATCCTCGTAACTCTTCTATCTGGACTGTGCTGTGCGGAGCCTCTACTGAATCAACTTCACCTTCTATAAAGCATCCCTCACCAGGTCAGTGCCATATAACTTAGCCTCGTCAGGATCAAACCCCCCGATAGGAGAACGACATCGCCGACCATACAAAGCCTCAAATGGTGCCATCTCAATGCTGGATTGATAACAATTATTGTAAGAAAACTCGGCCAAAGGCAAGAACTGGTCCCACTGACCTCCGAAGTCAATCACACATGCCCTGAGCATGTCCTCCAATATCTGAACTGTACGCTCCGACTGACCATCAGTCTGAGGGTGAAATGCTGTGCTGAGATCTATCTGGGTGCCCATCTCACTATGCAATTCTCTCCAGAAGTGCGAGGTGAACTGAGGAGCTCGATCTTATATAATGTACACTGGCACACCATGCAACCGGACTATCTCCCGAATGTAGATTTGGGCCAACCTCTCAGAAGTATAAGTAGTAGCTACTGGAATGAAATGCACCGATTTGGTCAATCTATCCACAATGACCCAAACCGCGTCAATCTTCCGCAAGGTCCGAGGCAACCCAACCACGAAGTCCATAGTGATTCGCTCCCATTTCCACTCAGGAAAGGGCATCTGCTGAATTAGGCCTCCTGGCCTCTGGTGCTCATACTTCACTTGTTGGCAATTAAGACACCTAGTCACATACTCCACANATCAACTTCACTTTCTCCAAAGCATCCCTCACCAGGTCGGTGCCATATAACTTAGCCTCGTCAGGATCAAACCCCCCGATAGGAGAACGACATCGCCGACCATACAAAGCCTCAAATGGTGCCATCTCAATGCTGGATTGATAACAATTATTGTAAGAAAACTCGGCCAAAGGCAAGAACTGGTCCCACTGACCTCCGAAGTCAATCACACATGCCCTGAGCATGTCCTCCAATATCTGAACTGTACGCTCCGACTGACCATCAGTCTGAGGGTGAAATGCTGTGCTGAGATCTATCTGGGTGCCCATCTCACTATGCAATTCTCTCCAGAAGTGCGAGGTGAACTGAGGAGCTCGATCTTATATAATGTACACTGGCACACCATGCAACCGGACTATCTCCCGAATGTAGATTTGGGCCAACCTCTCAGAAGTATAAGTAGTAGCTACTGGAATGAAATGCACCGATTTGGTCAATCTATCCACAATGACCCAAACCGCGTCAATCTTCCGCAAGGTCCGAGGCAACCCAACCACGAAGTCCATAGTGATTCGCTCCCATTTCCACTCAGGAAAGGGCATCTGCTGAATTAGGCCTCCTGGCCTCTGGTGCTCATACTTCACTTGTTGGCAATTAAGACACCTAGTCACATACTCCACAATGTCCTTCTTCATCCGCCTCCACCAGTAATGTTGCTTCAAGTCACGATACATCTTCGTAGCACCAGGATGAACAGAATACCGAGAATTGTGTGCCTCCTCTAGAATCCTCTCCCTCAGGCCATCAACATTAGGAACACATAAGCGGCCCTGAAGTCTCAGAACACCATCCTCGCCAATAGTAGCCTCATTGGCCCTACCCTGAACCACTGTCTCCCGAAGCTCTGCTAAGCACGGATCATAGAACTGCTGGGCCTTAATCTCCCCTAATAACGAAGACTGAACAACCATATGCGCTAAAACTCGACGAGGCTCTGAAAGGTCTAATCTCACTAGGCGGTTGGCCAAGGACTGAATGTCTAAGGCTAGAGGTCTCTCCTCTGCTGCAATATAAGCCAAGCTACCCATACTCTCCACCTTCCTGCTCAAAGCATCTACTACCACATTTTCCTTGCTCGGGTGATAAAGAATGGTGATATCATAATCCTTCAATAACTCAAGCCTTCTGTGCTGCCTCAAATTAAGATCCTTCTTCTTGAATAAGTGCTGCAAGCTACGGTGGTCTGTATAAACCTCACAGGACACTCCATACAAGTAGTGCCTCAAAATCTTAAGAGCATGAACAATCGCCGCCAACTCCAAATCATGCACAGGGTAATTCTTCTCATGAACCTTCAGCTGCCGTGAAGCATAAGCAATAACTCTCCCCTCCTGCATCAATACACACCCCAAGCCAACATGTGAAGCGTCACAATATACTGCATACATCCCCGAATCGGAAGGCAATACTAGAAGTGGTGTCGAAGTCAATGCTGTCTTGAGCTTCTGAAAGCTCGCCTCACACTCGTCAGACCATCAAAATGGGGCATTCTTCTGAGTCAGTCTAGTCAATGCAGCTTCAATAGAAGAGAACCCCTCCACAAGTCGGCGATAATAGCCTGCTAGGCCCAAAAAGCTCCTGATCTCTGAAGCTGAAGTAGGACGCGACCAACTCCAAACTGCCTCGATCTTCTGAGGATCAACCTTGATACCCTCTCCGGATACCACATGCCCCAAAAATGCCACGGAATCCAACCAAAACTCACACTTGGAGAACTTAGCATATAGCTTCTGTCTCGCAAAGTCTGGAGCACAACTCTCAAATGATGCTCGTGCTCCCCCAGGCTACGTGAGTAAATCAAAATGTCATCAATGAAGACAATGATAAAGGAATCAATGTACGGCCTGAACACCCTATTCATCAAGTCCATGAATGCTGCTGGGGCATTAGTCAAGCCAAAGGACATCCCCAGGAACTCATAATGGCCATATCTCGTACGAAAAGTAGTCTTTGGAATATCTTAATCCCGAATCCTCAATTGATGATACCCAGATCTCAAATCAATATTAGAAAACACACGAGCACCCTGCAACTGGTCAAATAAATCATTGATGTGCGGCAAAGGATACTTGTTCTTAATGGTAACCTTGTTAAACTGGCGGTAATCAATACACATCCGCATAGACCCATCCTTCTTCTTCACAAATAGAACTGGAGCACCCCACGGTGATACACTCGGTCTGATGAACCCCTTAGCTAACAACCCCTCAATCTTCTCCTTCCACTCCTTCAACTCTTTCGGATACATATGGTACGGAGGAATAGATATAGTCTGGGTGTTTGGAGCTAAATAAATGCAGAAATCAATATCGCGATCCGGAGGCATGTCCGGAAGATCCGCAGGAAATACATCAGCAAACACTCGAACAACGGGCACTAAATCAATCGTCGGAGACTTAGCGGTGGTGTCCCGCACATAAGCAAAATAGGCCAGACAACCTTTCTCGACCATATGTCGAGCCTTCAAGAATGAAATAACCCGGCTGGCTGTACTAACTAAGGAACCTCTCCACTCCAGCCTAGACGACTCGGGCATGGCTAAAGTAATTGTCTTGGCATGGAAATCTAGCACGGCATGATAAGGAGATAGCCAATCCATGCCTAAAATAATCTCGAAATCAACCATGTCGAGCAATAAGAGATCCGCTCGAGTCTCGAACCCACAAAATGAAATCACACAGGACCGGCAAATCCGATCTACAACCACAGAATCGCCCACAGGAGTGGAGACATAAATAGGTGAACCCAAGGACTCACGAGGGACATCCAGAAAATGAGCAAATAAGACTGAAACTTAGGAATAAGTGGATCCTGGATCAAATAACACCGATGCCCCTCTACCACATACTGAAATAATACATGTGATCACGGTTCTTGAGGCCACCGCATCTGATCTGGCCGGAATGGTATAGAATCTGGCTGGAGTACCGGAAGACTAAGCTCCACTAGAGTTACCAGGAGTTGCCTGACCTCCCCCTGACTGGCCTCCACCCCTAGGACGACCCCTGCCGACCTATCCTCCACCTCTAGGTGGTCGAACTACTGGTGCCGGACCCATCGGCTGATAACCCTGCTGTACGGCCTTGCCCCGAAACCTGGGACACTGCCTCCTCGTATGACCTGGCTCTCCACAATCATACCAACTCCCAGGTACCATAGTCTGTTGCCTCGAAAAAGAACCCTAAATGGCCGGAGGGCGATGAGAGCCCTCTGGCATAGCACTAAAGTAAGGGTCGGAGGATCTCGAATGACTGGGATAACCACTGTGTGAACTCTGAATGGCTGGAGGACGGTAGGAACGCTCTGGCATGGCGCTGAAATGAGGCCTCGCTGGAACACTTTGGGGAGGTGGTGGAGGTACTGAATATAAAGGCCTGCTGGGCTGACCACTGCTATACTGACCCCTGCCCCTAGCTAGGGCACATCTGAAATCTCCAGAGAATCTAGCCCTCTTATCCTGCTGCCCCTGCTCCTCGATCGATACCCCTCGATCCTGCGAGTAATCTCTACAACGAGCTGATAAGGAGTACCCATCTCCACATCTCAGACAATGGTGGCCCTAATACCTAGATGCAACCCAGCCACAAATCTCCGCACCCTCTCTGCATCAGTAGGTAGTATCATGAGTACATGGCGAGACAACTCTGAAAATCTTGCCTCATAATCTGTCACTGATATCTGCCCCTGCTCTAGCCGCTCAAACTGATATCGCAGTTATTCCCTCTCAAAGGGTGGGATATATCTGTCCAGAAACATCTACGTGAACTGCTCCCAAGTGACAGGAGGAGAATCTGTTGTCCTGCTGAGAATATAGGACTGCCACCACCTACTAGCTCTGCCCTCCAACTGGAAGGTAGTGAAGTCCACTCCATGGGACTTTAGTAGCCTCATGTTGTGCAGTCTGTCCCTGCACCTATCTATAAAATCCTGGGCGTCCTCGCCTTTCTCACCCCCAAAGACTGGAGGGTGCAATCGATTCCATCTATCCAATAACCTCTACGGATCGCTGTCCGCAGCAGGTCTAGGCTCAGGTGCTGCTGCAACAGGCTGGACCCCACCCACGGGCAGTGTACTCGGGATATGATGTAATGCTGATGTCTGGACTGCAGCCTGGGCAGTAGGGGTCTGGACTCCCCCTCCCGCTTGAGAAGTGGTAGGATCTACTGGAAATAAACCAGCCTGGGACATAGTGTCCATAAATCTCATCATACGGCCCATGACTGCCTGGAAGCCTGGCGCCGTCATGAAGTCTACCGGTGCAGGATCTGCTGGAGGCACCTCGTCCTGCTCCTCTATAATAGGGTCCTCTGGTGGCAGAACTGGAATAGCCCTGGGACTCCCTCGTCCCCTACCGCGGGCCGGTGCCCTCCCCGACCTCTGCCGCAACCTCGGACAGCGGGGGTAGCGGCCCTTCCCGGGTCTAGAACATCAGATGAACGCGTCCTCACCATCTGTGAGAGAATAGAAGAATGAATTTAGTAAATTATCGACTGCACGATACAACAAGAACAAAGAGAGGTTTCCTAACACCCTACAGCCTCCTGAAGATAAGTACATACGTCTCCGTACCGATCCGCAAGACTCTACTGGGTTTTCCTGTGACTCGTGCGACTTATGTGAACCTAGTGCTCTGATACCATGTTGTCACGACCCAAAATCCTAACTTAGGTAGTGATAGCGCCCAACAGCGAGGTCAGGCAAGCCGACACTCAATTTACTAAGGATTCCTTCTTATTAGATTAAACATTTCAACATATACTCAGTTTTAAAACTTAAAACATGATTCGACAAGGATAATGGCCAGTTTTAAATTAAAAGCAGTCATGAAGAGGCGTGAGCCACTATATATACAAACCTAAAATCAAAAACAACTAACACGTGTGTGCTAGGAACTAGTGTCACAAGTCCTACGGGCATACTAACAGAATATACAAAAGGTATAATATACAGTCCCACTGTCTGAAAGAAATAGACGGGAAATAAGCAAAAGAAAACCATATGGTGCTCCCGGAGATCGCCAGGAGAAAAGCAGCTCACCGTGAAGTCAGGTCCGTCTAATATCAAGTCAAGCTCCGGTCCGACAACCGGATGCACTAGCCTCAGAACCTGTATAATTAAGTACAGAAGTGTAGCATGAGTACATAAATATATATGTACCTAGTGAGTATCCCGCCTAACCTCGAAGAGGTAGTGACGAGAGATCGACATGACACTCACTAAGGTCCGATGATATAATTTGACAAAATATAATAAAAAAGGTAGGCATGTAAAGGCAGTGAAGCAACAAATATATGTAAAGTACTGAAATCCAAGAAGAATACTGGGAATGAATAAAACAATTACCACTTCACTTTTCCCCAAATATCCGTCAGATCAATATCCATGAATTTAGTAACAAATAAATCATACGCATGCAGGGTAAGGACAACCGGCCGGAGTCATAATATAGTCATGTTAGTGCACTACCGAGGGTCGAACGGCCCGAACCATAAGTTTACCTCTCCACAAAATACTCAAATCTATGCATTGTCGAGGATCGAATGGCCCATACCAAAAGTGAATCTCTCAATCCTTTCCATGCACTGCCGAGGATCGAACGGCCCGTACCAAAAGTGCATCTCTCAATCCGCCGTGGCGTACGGCCCGTTCCCATAAGAGTGGGGGGGAAATCATACTCCGCTCACGGAATGTAAATTGTGAAGCGGGCATATGCACACACATTATTCCTTTTTAAATTCCTTTTCAGTGAACAATTCCTTACAAGTTTTTCTCAAATTCCATAACTTAGGGGAAATAAGCAACATGTAACGTTCATTTATTAAGCATATAGTTCATATCAAGTAAAACACAAGGCATGATGTGGGCCTAGCTGCCCGGACATAATAGTAATAGTCGCTACGTACGGACTCTCGTCACTTTGTATGTACGTAGCCCCCAAAATTATCACATATAGCATTTAAATCACCTAGGGGGATGGTTCCCCCTTACAAGATTAGAAAGGAGACTCACCTCGCGTCGCACCTACTCTTCGGGTCAAGAACGCGCCCGAAACCCCGAACTCGACACCCACGGACTCGAAACTAACCAAATGTTATAAAAATATATCAATTTATATTCAAAGCAGGGAATTCTCCTATTACTTAGCCAAATTCACCATTCTTGAAGAAATTCAAAAATCAAACCCCGAGCCCACATGCGCGGATTCCAAAAATTCTCGAAGGGAATACTCACCCATAGCCTAAGGATCATTAATACATGATTTCTACTTGATTTCATAGCTAATTCACGGGTAAATTCTTAAATTATCGAAAGCCCTAGGTTACTACCCAATTCTTGATTTTTCACTAATTTAGGTAGTTAATTTAGCTTGTAATCCATGCATGAAGTTAATATTAGAGAAGAATTAACTTACCTTCAATAACTAGGTCGTTTGCCCCTCTAGAATGGTGGATATCGCCCCAAGGAAGAAGAAGAAGATAAGGAAAATGAATTAAATCCCGTGTATAAAAACACACTGTCTGAACAGTATTTTCGCATCTGCGAGCAAAAGCTCGCACCTGCGGAAATGGACGAGGAAGCCTGGGCCCGCACCTGCGGAGTGGAGACCGCACCTGCGAGAAATGGCCTGCCCACTGGGGGTCGTAACTTCGAGGCTGGGACCACAGGAGTGGTCCCGCACCTGCGACTGGGCAACCGCACCTGCGGTCACACCAGAACAGGTGCGCCAACAGCTATTTCAGCTAGTTTTGGCCTCGTGTGGTGTTCGGGAGGCACCTGGGCCCACGCGAACCCTCGTCCAAATATACCAACAAGTCCCAAATCATAATACGGACTCGCTAGAGCCTTCGGAACACCCAAAATAACGCTAAAACTCAAAATCACACCTCAAAACCCCTAGAACCAAACTTAGGAACTTTAAGTTTTCTTGACTTCGCTACAACGCGCCGAACCAACCTATACTACTCGGAATGACACCAAATTTTGCAGGCAAGTCATAAATGACATAACCGAACTATTCCCGATCTGTGAATTCCATTCGAACCTCGATAACACAAAAACACATCCCAAACCACAATAGGAACTTAAGGAACTTCTTATTTCAATATTGGGCGCTAAAATGCTCCCGGGTCATCAGAAACCCATTCCGAACATACACCTAGGTCCGAAATCATCATACAAAGCTACCGGAATCGACAAAACTCGATTGCGAGGTCGTTTACCCAAAATGTTGAGAGAAGTCAAACTTGGCCTTAAAGGCCAACTTTAAGAAACCAAATGTTCCTATAGCACTCTAAACACCTCCGAATCCCGGACCACCAGTCCCCACAAGTCATAAATCATAATAAGCCTCTATGGGAAGTTTCATTTAGGGGAACGGGGTCCGATAACGCAAAACGACCGGTCGGGTCGTTACAGTTCTCCATGTTCTTCAATTGCAAGTTGACAAGATTCTACAAAATATTTAAAAGAGCTAACACAATTAGTACTTGTTATGTATAAAATTAAAAAAAACCATTGCCTAACCTTTTGTAACTATCAAGATGATCCCAGTTAAATCATTATCTTCAGTAGCATTTTCTTCACTTCCAATATTATCGGGAAGAGAGCAAGGTGTAGAGAGATCACATATTCCATCTATGCATTTGGAAATAGTCTCATTTATGCTTGTTCCTTTGGTATTTTTGAAATCTTGAGATTGTACTCCAGTTCTCTCTTGATACTCCACTCCATCTTCTTCCCTTGCAGCTTTAAAATATTCTGTAACATTTACAATTAATACGCATTCTAATAATTTACTAAAACTAACATTCAACAAAACATGAAAATTCCATCTAACCTTGATTGGCAGAATTTTGAAATCCAAACTTCTCTTTATATGTGGGAGGTGTAGACATATCATATGTTCCTTCAAAACATTTGCATACAATCTCACTTACACTTGTTCCCAATGGACTTCCTAAATCCTGAGATTGCACTACACATTTACAAATTTTCTCTGTTACTCCCATCTCTTTTGGATTTTTCTGCTCTTGAAATTCTACAACATCTTGAACTTCCACTCCTTCAATAGATTCTACATATATTTGTAACACAAAAAAGTTTATATGTATTACGCTATTTAATATAAATTTCAATGACAAAAAATTCATAATCTATATCTAACCTTTCCCAATTTGAGTGTCAATAACAGTTTCATCATCTAGGTGTGCATCTCTATAATCGCTTTCATACTGAACTTCTGCATGCACATCCGTATCATTACATTCACCACCACCTGCATCTTTGTTAATTGTCACAGTAGGTTCTGTACCATCACCATGATCATCAACTCCATCTTTACTAATTGGAACACTAGATTCTCTC
>ML380930.1:30629-81488 GCA_005239525.1 Nicotiana knightiana | reverse complement strand
AATTCCAAGTTAAAAAGTTGAGGACACTTGGTCCTTAAGTTTGAATTCCAAGTTAAAAAATTGAGGACACTTGGTCCTTAACTTTGAATTCCAAGTTCAAAAGTTAAGGACAGACAGTCCTTAACTTTGAATTCCAAGTTAAAAAGTTAAGAACAGACAGTCCTTAATTTTGAATTCCAAGTTCAAAAGTTAAGGATAGGATGTCCTTAACTTTTAATTCCAAGTTAAAAAGTTGAGGACACTTGGTCCTTAAGTTTGAATTCCAAGTTAAAAAATTGAAGACACTTGGTCCTTAACTTTGAATTCCAAGTTCAAAAGTTAAGGACAGACAGTCCTTAACTTTGAATTGGTGTCCTTAACTTTAAACTAACTGAAATTAATGATATTACCTTCATATCATTTTCAATCTTTTTTTCTGTCACAGATATCTTCTGATTTATTCTAGTAACTTTAGCCTACAGATCCTTTTAAACTGCTCTGATAATCTCTGACTCAAAAACCATAAAAACAAAAAGTCTCTTAAGCAAAAAACAATCAAATAAAAAACTAATGCTATTAAAAGACAGAAAACTTACTTTAACAATTTCCTTAAGAATGGCTTCATCAAATTGTGTGGAAGAAGGCATTGAGCTTTGATCTTGAGAAAATGGCTCATGCACAGTAACAGCCTCTGCATCTTCTTCACAAGCAATAAATGGTGTCACCTCGATCAATTTAGACAACTATTATATAAGGGAAAAAAAACATTAGTTTTCAGAACTAAAAAACATAAACAAAATTAAAAAAAATCGAGTAATCAAATTAACTTACACTTTCATTATGGAAGTATCTTTTACATAGTGAATCATATTGTGGAGATTTCATTTCTGAATAGCATAACATCCGAGGATAATCACATTCTCAAAAGTTAACAAATTGTTTTTCTTGGAAAATTGGCAACACTTCTATAATTCAAACACAAAAAGCAAAAAGGAAAGCCAAGTAGAGTGTATCTATCCTTGTCTTTATCTTTGTCTTTCTCTTTCTCATTCTCATTCTCATTGGGCTTCAAAAAACTCTTCAATGATTTTAATAATGTTTCATAACATAGAGATCCCCAGTTGAATGAAGAGCAAAGTAGATCATCATCTACAATTTTCATTAACTTCTCAGACACGTTCCTACTCTTCTGCTTACCCAACAAAACAGATTCAACAAAATATATTGTTGCTAACTTCACAACATCATCATCGCTGCCTTCAAATGACGAAGTTGTACCATCTGGGTGAATAGAAATAAAATCATACAAATCACCTAACTCAATATGATCCTTTCCAGGGAAATAGACTTTCAAAAGCCTATTCTCTTTTTCATCCAAACCTTTAATATCCAGTGTAGAAGAACAGTTCAAACCAGTGATTATATTAAATGCTTCCCATGTAAACTTAAGTTCATGGTCAAAAACCTTGAAAACTTCACACTTTGTAACTTGAAAAGGTTTCCGAAAATACCATACCTTAATTTCTTCCACTGTTTGACAAAAAACTTTTTATCGTTTCCTTATATTGTAGATCTCCTTTCCAATAGCTCATGAGGTTTCGCCAAACATTAAACTCGAACACACGATCTCCTTCCATTATAACACTACAAAGAAGGATAAAGAACATAAAACATTAAACTCGAAAACACGATCTCCTTCCATTATAACACTACAAAGAAGGAAAAAGAACATAAAAGATTTGAACAAGCAGTCCTTAACTTCAAGTTTCAATTTAAAAAGTTAAGGACAAGAAGTCCTTAACTTTAAGTTTCAAGTTTAAAAATTAAGGACAATAGGTCATGAACTTCAACTTTCAAGTTTAATAGTTAAGGACACTCGGTCCTAAACTTCAAGTTTCAAGTTCAAAAGTTAAGGACAAGCAGTCTTTAGCTTCAAGTTTCAAGTTCAAAAGTTAAGGACAAGAAGTCCTTAACTTAAAGTTTCAAGTTTAAAAATTAAGGACAATAGGTCCTGAACTTCAACTTTCAACTTTAAAAGTTAAGGACACTTGGTCCTGAACTTCAAGTTTCAAGTTAAAAAGTTAAGGACAAGCAGTCTTTAACTTAAAGTTTCAAGTTAAAAAGTTAAGGACCTATAAAATTAAGGACAATAGGTCCTGAACTTCAACTTTCAAGTTTAAAAGTTAAGGACACTTGGTCCTGAACTTCAAGTTTCAAGTTAAAAAGTTAAGGACAAGCAGTCTTTAACTTAAAGTTTCAAGTTAAAAAGTTAAGGACCTATAAAATTAAGGACAATAGGTCCTGAACTTCAACTTTCAAGTTTAAAAGTTAAGGACACTTGGTCCTGAACTTCAAGTTTCAAGTTAAAAAGTTAAGGACAAGCAGTCCTTAACTTAAAGTTTCAAGTTAAAAAGTTAAGGACAATATGTCCTTAACTTATAGTTTTCAGTCATTAACTTAAAAGTTCAAGTTAAAAAGTTAAGGACAATAGGTCCTTAACTTATAGTTTTCAGTCCTTAACTTTGAGATCCAAGTCCAAAAGTAAAAACACTTCGTCCTTAACTTTTATGAACACTTTTAACTAAAAATTCATAAACACAGTTAGCTTATGAATTCGAACGACTATTTTCATGAAATATCCTTACATAATCAGATATATTGATTGAACCACAAACAAAAAAATTACTGAATAACATTATCAAGAAAATCCGATCCTTATTCGACACTAAAATCAACTTATAATCGTTATTTTCGAAATTTCAAACATACACAGCATTGTTCTCGATTAAACATATACAAAAAAATGCACAAAAACAAAAAAAAAATCAAATAAAACAACTGCAACTGGTTCGAGTTCGATAAATTACTAGTTCAATCGTACAAAGCCGAGAAGATGATGAAGGAAAAGATCAACTGCAACTGATTTGCATGAAAAGAAGGTACAGATACTCGCACGAAGAGCTCTGAAAAGTTTGCCTCGCAATTTTCCCTCTTAATGAATAAAACAAGGGTTTTAACATATAAGAAGTAAACAAAGGGAAAAATAGTCTTTTCAAAACAATTTTAATAGAGTAGTGGCTATTTGTCACGACCCAAATCTTCCTCCGTTGGGTATCGTGATGACACCTAGTCTTAAGGACTAGGTAAGCCTAATATTCATGGAATAATCATCAATAATAAATAAAAGCTAATATTTTTCTGAAACAAGTGATTCTTTACACATTGTATATTACCAAAAGTCGGAAGTACAAGTCATAAGCTTTTAAGAATTTACACTAAAACTCCTAAAAACACCACTGTTCAAAATAAGTACAACAGTGCAAACAAAAATATAAGATGGTGACTCCGAAACCGCGAACGCTGAAGCGGTTTTACCTTGAGTCTCCACAACAGCAACCGCGCTACTGAAAATCAATCGGCCGGCTATGCAAAAACCTGGAATGTGCACAAAAATGTGCAGAAGAGTAGTATGAGCACACCACAGCGGTGCCCAGTAAGTATCAAGACTAACCTCGGTGAAGTAGTGATGAGGACTAGTCAAGACACCCACTGGACTAATAAAAACTGAACTAGTATCAATATAAGAATCAGGGAAATAATGATATACACATAAAGGCTACGCAATATAGCTAACAAGACAGTGAATTTGATAAAGAAGGAAAACAATAAGTATCAGCGGAAACCATGAAGTAACACAAAAACTGAATAGAACACAGACAAATTCGGCATGTAAATATACAACACGTGCATGTAATGACTCAACAACTTCAACCACTTCTACATCAAATTCATAGTCATCTCCACGAGGTTCCGAACCTCGGACAAATCATCATTTACGGGTCCCAATATCCGAACCCTAACACTTGGCAACTTGCGCCCTCATTCGAGTACTAACTGCACGGATGACTCACGTGCCAATTGGGTCATTCCCACCCATACGGTAAGCACAACAAGAGTATCTAAACTTGACAACAACAAGGAGTCCTGAATCCATTAGTAGTACTTAACTACGTGTATGCTTGTGCAGGTGTCCTAACATGATTTCAACAACCAATAAACATAAGGAAAACAAAAGGGGCAACACGTACATTTTCATCTCATAAATTTTCACACGAATGAACTCACACGGTAAGTGTTCCAGTACACAATATCAACAACAAGGAATACCCCCAGACCAATACAAGTATCACAACCAATCCCTGACATAACCCACCTTGTCACGCCACGTGTGTAATAGTAAAGTATATGCCCGCCTTGTTTCGCCACACGTGCATAAACATGTTCTCAACTTGTCACGCTACATGTGCAACACTCAATCTCGTATCCCGCCTTATCACGCTGCATGTGCAATATCAATAGTAAACACGGCACGGCAGAAACCTCGTGCAAATCCCCATATCAACAATCGCACGGCAAAAACCTCGTGCATCACCACAACAAGTACCACAACAACAATGGCAACAGTTCCATATACAATTAATACATTAACTCAAGAACCTTCAACCACAAGATAGGAAAAACTAGTTCACGAGAAATAAACTTAATAAGGAGAGCTAGACATATTACGAATCACTCAACAAGGAAGGAAAAATAGCATGTAACAACCGCACCTAATTACACGGGTGAACAACAAGAAATCAACACAAATTCGATAACTCCATATAAGGGCAAGTCACGAAGGTATAGAATATCTAAACTTCTTTTAAGGTTGAGCAGTTACGAGAATATTCAACAATTTCCACTTAAGGACAAGCAGCAGAGAATAATCATAACTTCATTAAAGACCAAAACAATTATAGGTTGAGATGAAGATAATTGCAAATTTGAGATACGCAGTTAAGAAGATATAGCATGACAGTAAAGGAAATGAAATCTTCAGATAAGTCAATTAGGAGTCAAGTAGGCAATAGGAGTAAATCCGAAAGTAAAAACTTCCACATTTAAGAAGATAAAAGATGACACTAGAAATTAGGAAATTCAATCATGTTAAGGACAATTCATACTCTGCGAATATAAGGGCCTAAGATTCCTAAAAGGGACAACTATCCACAAACAAGTCTGAGCATGCACTCGTCACCTCACGTGCACGGACTACAATCAACATAGAAGACTCAAATCCTAAGGGGAAATTCCCACACACAAGGTTCGGCAAGATACTTACCTCAACCGCTCAAAACAAACTTGAAATCACGTTCTTGCCACGGGTATTCGACTCCCAATGACCCAAATCTACCCAAATCAATAGCATCATGTAAATAATACTACAAGCAACTAGTTTAACAAATAAATTCGAAGCTAAAACGCAAAATTAGGAAAATTGCCAAAAAAAGTTCCCCAAGCCCACGTCTCGGAATCGGGTAAAATTTATATTTTCCGGACACCCATTCACTCACAAGTCTAAACATATGAAAATCTCTCAAATCGGAGGTCAAGAACCCAATCAAAACTCAATAATTCGGTCTATGAAGTTTATCCCATTTTCTACCCAAAAGTTTCGAAATTAAAGGTTGGATTTAAGATTGGAAACATGGAAATTGGTCTATAATGGATAGAAATCACTTACCCAAATTACCCAGATGCAAAAGCCTCCAAAAATCGCCTCTCCCGAGCTCCCCAATTCAAAAATGGTGAAAATAGCATAAACCCTCGGATTTGATAAAATGCCCAGAAATTCCGCACCTGCGGAACTACCATCGTAGGTGCGAAAACCCGCTAAAAAGCCTGGGGTCGCACCTGCGGTCAAATGGCCGCACCTGCGGCTCTGCACCTGCGAAAAACTAACTGCACCTACAAGGATTGGGGGTTTGGGCTAAGTCCGCACCTGCGAGCTCCTCGTCGCACCTGCGGAAGGTCCATCACAGGTGCGAGACACCAGAACCAGCAATGGTTCAGCTGTCTCCCAAGTGCTATCAACACCCGATAAGCATCCTAAACGTACCCGAGCCCCCTCCCCCCGGGACCCCGTCCAACCACTCACACAAGTCATATAACCTAATACGGACTCGCTCGAGGTTTTAAACCACATAAAACAACACTAACACGATGAATTAATGTCACGACCCAAAATCCAACACAGGTCGTGATGGCGCCCAACACTGGAGTCAGGCAAGCCAACAGTTGTTTACTAGTGAGATTATCCTTATTTAACATACCAACCCCACATATTCCCAAAGTTTTAAGCTTAGATTATTTAAATAAAAGTGGAAACATTAACCAACTTAAGTAAATACAGCCACAATGATCGTGATCCAATATATACAGTCCCAAAATAAAGAGTCTACTATGTACGTGCCAGGAACTAGTGTCACAAGTCAACAGGCGAACTAGTAGAATATACAAAAGATTATACAAATTGTACTGCTGTCTGAGAGAAGTAGACAGAAATGAACAAAAGATAACTCCATAGCACTGCTGAGAATCGCCAAGGGAGGCAGCTCACCGTGGAGTCAAGTCCAGAATATACGTCAAGCTCTGGTCGGGTAACCAGAAGCACCAGCCTCAGAACCTGTACAATTAAGTACAGAATTGCAGCAGGAGTACATAATATATATGTACCCAGTGAGTATCCCGCCTAACCTCAAAGAGGTAGTGACGAGAGGTCGACTTGACACTCACTAAGGTCCAAAGGTAATAATACAAAACAGGATATAACGAAATGCAGTAGACATGTGAGACAGTAAGCAGCAGATACATATCAAATACAGAAATCCAGGAAACTACTGAAAATAAGCAACAATGTACACTTTCCTTTTTTCCCCCAAATGTCTGTCAAGTCAATATCAATGAAAACAGTACCAAATAACCAAGCGCACACAAGGGTAAGACAATCGGCCGGAGTCGTAAGGAAATACTAGACACGGAATAAACGTAAAGATTCCCCCGCTCGCGAATCATACCTGTGACTTGGGTGCTGACACATTTATATACAATTACCATAAAGCTTTCCTCGATCGCAAATCATACCTTTGATTCGAGTGCTGACACACTTATGTATAATTACCATAAAGCTTCCCTCGATCGCAAATCATACCTGAGATTCGAGTGCTGACACACTTATATCGATTTATCATAAAGCTTCCCTCAATCGCGAATCATACCTGTGATTCGAGTGCTGACTCTCATACGTACATATATATACCGGCATATCAATAACATAGTAGGGGCTATACCTGTAACAGGGATTAATCAACTGGGAGTTCAAGTGCAACTTTCCAAATTTCCATATCAATTCAAAAGCAATAGGCAGCTCAAAGAGCACCCAAAGATACATATAAGGAACATAGAGACATGCTTGTGAGCCCTAAAACTACCCGACATAGCATGATAGTCGCCACGTACGGACTCTCGTCACTTTGTACGCACGTAGCCCCCAAAACAATTACACACACCATATATAACACCTGTGGGGACAATTCCCTCTTACAAGGTTAGAAAGGAGACTCACCTCGTGTCGAATCTACCCCTCGGACCAAGGATGCGCCCCAACTCCGAACTCTACACCCGAGGACTCGCAACTAGCCAAATATGGTACAATGACATCAATGCATGCTCAAAGTAGGGAAATTATGCTATTTTAGCTGGTTTTTTAGCCCCGTTGGGTGCCCGGGAGGCCCCTGGGCCCACCCGAGCCCTCGTCCAAATATACCAACAAGTCCCAAATCATAATACGGACTCGCTCGAGCCTTCGGAACTCCCAAAACTCCAAGAACCAAACTTAGGAACTTTAAGTTTTCTAGACTTCGCTAACAACTCGCCGAACCGACCTATACTACTCGGAATGAAACCAAATTTTGCAGGCAAGTCATAAATGACATAACGGAACTATTCCCGGTCTCGAAATTCCGTTTGGACCTCGATAACACAAAAACACGTCCAAAACCACAGTAGGAACTTAAGGAACTTCTTATTTCAATATTGGGCGCCGAAACGCTCCCGGGTCATCAGAAACCCATTCCGAGCATACGCCCAGGTCCAAAATCATCACACGAAGCTACCGGAACCAACGAAACTCGATTTCGAGGTCGTTTACCAGTAATGTTGAGCGAAGTCAAACTTGGCCTTAAAGGCCAACCTTAAGGAACCAATTGTTCCTGTAGCACTCTAAACACCTCCGAATCCCGGACCACCAGTTCCCGCAAGTCATAAATCATAAAAAGCCGCTATGGGAAGTTTCATTTAGGAGAATGGGGTCCGATAATGCAAAACGACTGGTCGGGTCGTTACAATTAAACTAAAAATCCATGAAAATTCTTCAAACTTCTATAAACATTGAGTTTTGCATTTAAGGTCTGAATCACGTCAAACTAAGTTCATTTCTTACCAAATTTCACAGATAACACATATAAATCATATCGAACCTATACCGGGCTTCGGAATCATAATGCGGGCCCGATATCACAGGTTTCACCTCAAATTTCATTTTCAAAAACCTTTATATTTTTCAGAAAAAAAAATTTCTTTAAAAATTCATTTCTTGGACCTGGGACCTCGGAATTCGATTCCGGGCATACGCCCAAGTCCCATATTTTCCTACGGACCCTCCGGGACCGTCAAATCACGGGTCCGGGTCCGGGTCCGGGTCCGAGTCCGTTTACCAAAAATGTTGACTGAAGTCAACTTTATTCAAATTTCCAATACAAAATTTTCATTTTTATTAGCTTTTCACATAAAAGCTTCCCGGCTACACGCTCGGGCTGCGCACGCAAATCGAGGTAAGATAGATAGAGGTTTTCACGACCTCGGAACACAGAATTAGATAGAATATACGGGATGACCCTTTTGGGTCATGACAATCTCCCCCTCTTAAACAAACGTTCGTCCTCGAACGTGCTAAGATTCACTTTGAACTCATCAAATCACTGATTGCGCATTTCCAACACACACCCGCGGGTGATCCCACGTCACCCCAAACTACATAAGACTGACGACACCACCACAACTGCAATTTAGCTTTTCTATTACCACTGATAAGCCTCATACCTCAATTTCTCACCTTCTACTCATTTCCAAAATAGCCGATTCTAAATCCACATCCGGTATTAGCCCCAACCAGCTGCATTAACTCATGACTATACCCATAAGGCACGACCACACAATATGGCACATCACACATAGGCTCATAATAACACTTGGGTCGCAATGGCTGCCCGAAATCAACTCAGCATTGGCAATTAGCCTCATATCCGATAGAACTATATTCCAACCTCCATCACACTGATAATAAAGCAAGAAACACAAAGACTTCATAACCTTGACACCTAAATCTCCAAGCCACAACTAACACCACCGGGCACACAGCCCGTAAGATAAAACACAAGGAGCACAAAACGAAAATGACTGAATATGAAAGGAGAAACATGAAGACTTCATAACCTTGACACCTAAATCGCCAAGCCACAACTAACACCACCGGGCACACAGCCCGCAAGATAAAACTCAAGGAGCACAAAACAAAAATGACTAAATATGAAAGGAGAAACATGAAGACTTCATAACCTTGACACCTAAATCGCCAAGCCACAACTAACACCACCGGGCACACAGCCCGCAAGATAAAACTCAAGGAGCACAAAACAAAAATGACTAAATATGAAAGGAGAAACACATAAGGAAAGCCCGACAGGCACAGCTCTCTATCAATGCTAACTTACACAACAACATAACAAGGAAGGAACAAAAGCATATGAACAAATCACAAGGATACCATTCTGATACAATTTTCACTACGGTAATCAGCCCGGTATTACACCTCCTTTTTCACTACCCCTGATTAATGAAGGGTAATAAGGGAGTTTTTCCAATTTAAGTGAAATTATTCCGATTTGGGATTTATTGTAGTTTTCAGAGTCACCACCCGGATTTTTGACGGTGTTCCGGGACACCGTTTTATTTTAAAAATCCCAAACCGAGGAAATTTTGACTCTTTTTTAAGTTGTCTGCGACCAGAAATTCGAGTAAGGAATTATGTTAACCCGGGAGAAGGTGTTAGGCATTCCCGAGTTCCGTGGTTCTAGCACGGTTGCTTAACTATTAATATTTGGCCTAAATTATCTGATTATTTACATATTTTAGCCCATTGTGCATTTAGCCTTTTTAATTTTAGACCGCTTTAATATTTATGGATTTATCTTGAAAAATAAGTCACGACCTGGCAAACAAACGTTCGTACTAGGGATTCGGCATGAGGTTGTGTTATTCTAAGTTTAAATCCTGGAGTTTATTGTTCTAGACCTGGCTTACCCGAGCGGATAACTCGAGCCGGGGAGGGGGGGCAGCATACCGGGAATACAGAAGCTTCACCAGCTTTGCAACTTATCCGAACCTCGTTCTAAAATTTGGATATGACTCTAACAGAAAAGAAGTCACACGAAGTGCACACTTCCCAGATGATTTAGAAGACTCAGAGAGAAGAGGGTTTCGGCACAATTTATATACAGTTCAGATAATATCAAAGCGGAAAAAAGCGGCATTTAGCACATTAGGTTCAAACATATAAAATCAGATAATAAAGCCAAATATAACAGTTATTCTAAGCTCGAATTCTGAACCCTGAACCAGAGATTCTGGGCTCTTATCCCAAGCAGAGTCGCTAGAGCTGTCACACCTCCTTTTTCACTACCCCTGATTAATGAAGGGTAATAAGGGAGTTTTTCCAATTTAAGTGACATTATTCGGATTTGGGATTTATTTTAGTTTTTTGAGTCGCCACCCGGATTTTTGACGATGTTCCGGGACACCATTTTATTTTAAAAATCCCAAACAGAGGAAATTTTGACTCTGTTTTAAGTTGTCTGCAACCAGAAATCCGAGTAAGGAATTCTGTTAACCCGGGAGAAGGTGTTAGGCATTCCCGAGTTCCGTGGTTCTAGCACGGTCGCTTAACTATTAATGCCTAAATTATCTTATTATTTACATATTTTAGCCCATTGTGCATTTAGCCTTTTTAGTTTTAGACCGCTTTAATATTTATGGATTTATCTTGAAAAATAAGTCACGATGGCGTGCACTTGTTGTTTTTTAGACACATCGTAATCGCGCCACATGAAATGCACCCGCGATTACAACATGTGATTTTATTATTATTTGGAGTTAGAGTCGGGGCACGTATGCGTAAAACCCGTGGAGATTGAGATGTGTCAAAAATCATGTCACGCGAATGTGTACATAATTCTCGACACTGAATTCAATTAAAGAAGTAACTAAAGTTGCGCAAGCGCGTATGTTGATTTTATTTTGTAAATATGCGCTTAAATCGTGTCACGCGTACGTGTACATAATTTGTCATGCTATTTAGTTTATTTAAGGAAACGTTTTGTCAAAGTTGCGCGAACGTGTACCTTAGTTTTAATTATAAAAAAACATAATTATATCACGCGAACGTGTACATAATCACCATAATATATTTTTTACGAGAATGTGCATAAAGGCATACTATTGTATTCATGATTATTCATTTCCTAAGTTGGGATTTTTATGAAGGCAAAGAATTTATGGATGTGGAGTTACTGAAAGTCAAAAATAGTTTAGCTATTTAGAGTATTGACAAGTTAACCACATGTTAAAGGTGTTTACAACTTACTAATATATCTTTGATATTATGAGGCATTTATCTGTTAAGGAGGAGCAAGACAATTCTTAATCTACTGATTGAAATCACTGGGCCTTGAAAATTAAACTTGTTCGGCCCATGTACCCTTTGTTAAAATTAATTCCTTTAAACCAAAACATACGGTCAGCCTAAAACCAAAGCCCAAAATTCACATGTTCCATTAACAAACCAACAATGCTTGGAAATTCAATCACTGAATCAACCGAAAAGGAAATGGCACAAATGACATACAGTGCTTTTTTTGGAATAAACTAATCAATTCATAAAGCATGTGACATGATTACCAAAATTAGCAACCACAATAAATTTGAAAGTACCGAAGCAAACATATACTAATAAACAAAGAGATGAATTAAAATTGAACCTTTATTATGGAATATGCTCCCCAATGTGCACAGCAAGAAACAGAGCTTCGAAAATATCAAATGAGCTCATAAATTAGAATCATGGACTGGAATCGACAGCCTCGAAGGGGAACCTCGCGACTGAACACAGACCTCACCGGAGCTTTCTCCAGTGACTATGAACGGAACCTCAGACTAGTGACGTCCACCGGCTATGGAAAATCCAAATGCGGCTGTTAAACTTGTGTTTTTACCTGCTGAACAGACTGCGTTTTTTAGTTGCTTTTAGTTGGTGTTTTCAGCTTGTTTTAGAGGTGGTTTGGTACTGTTTTGGGTGGATTTGGACTGATTTTCAGGTGGAAAATGGAGCTAGACAGAATGTAAACTTGGAGCTATAAATCCATGGGGGTTTCAGGTGATTGAATGCGATCTTAAATAGTTGGAAATGGAGGAAGGAAGGTTGAATTCGTGGTGGCTGCGTTTCTTCTTCCGAGGAGAATTTTCGGCGCTCAAAACTTAGAAAAGAAAATTTGCTTTTTTTTTTGTCTTTTGTTCCCCGGTTCTTCTTAGGATGTAAGAGGTGTGTTCTGGTGTCCTCCTCCAGATCGCCCTGTTCTGTTTTTTTTTTTTTTTTTTTTTGTTTTGCATATGTGTTTGTTGTTGAAGATGAGAGAATGAGGAAGGAGAAAGGGGGAGGGAAAACGGCGCAGATCTGAAGGGGGTCTATTTTTGTGTCTAATTAGGTCTAGGTCATAGGGTATTTAATGAGGTTAGGGGTTGTTTGGTAGGGAATGGGTATTTGGTTAGTGGGCTAGGACGGTATGGGCTTGGGTAATTTGTGCCCTGAAATTGGGCAAATTTGAAATGAGAGGCAAATTTTATCTTTCAAAAATAGTCATCTTACTACTAATTAAATTTCTTTTATCAAAACGACCTAATTAACATTTTAACTAATTAAATAAACTAATTGATTAAGCTAATGTATATTTTTGTGACTTTTTATATTAATCTATCAATTAAAGGGTAATTAATTTCTAAAAATGCGAATTAAACCTAAGATTACATGAAATGAAACATGTGACAATTTTTATGATATTTTTATGATTTTAAAATATTAAACATGCATGAAATGCAACTAAATAAAGTAAAGTTCCTAAAATTTATTAAAAGTTATTTTTTGATTATTTTTAGGAGTAATTTCCATGCGGGGCAAAAATTGGGTGTTCACACCCGGTCCAAACATATCGGATCACAAATATCACGAGGACCTCGCCCTCAACTCTTAATCACATACCAAAAATATATCATACCAATTGAAATTCCTCCACTAATTCATCTCAGCTGATAAAAACCATAACGCTAGCTGATCTCACATCTCGATGGAGTATCAAATCACAACTCGTAAACAAATTACTCAGGAATCACATCAAACTTACCGTACTGGACAACAGGAAATTACTACTAGCCTCATATCTCTCAATATTGAATAGAGACAAACAATAGACATGGGATACTACTCACAGAATCTCCCAACAGGAGCAAACACAAAAATAGAGTGCAAAGCATGAAACTCACTCATAAACAAAACAACAATGAGAGAACTCGTCCCGACCAGCAGAGCTATAATGAGATACCAATGGTGCCCCTCTGTAACAAAACAAAGCATACATGTACTATAACATCTGGCACAACGGCCTCCAGCCTACTATACGAAACACATCAATGGGCTGGGCCTCCCCCTCTTGGGCACCCTCTACTCACCTGAATGCCCTGTTGTAACACATCTGTTCGGAGACTGGGACAATCTCTCACCCTGTGGCTGATATCTCCACACTCAAAACAACCTTTCTGCTGACGTGGTTGTGGAAATTGCGCGGACCGAGAACTCTGAGACTCATCAGTACCCGAAACCCCATGCGAAGCCAGCAATGCAAATTGAACTGGCTGACCCGTAAAACCTATATCATGTCGTACCCTGCCTCCATAATAAGGACCAGTAAATCTCTCCGGCCCACGAGGCCTCCTCACCTCTCTGCCCTCTCTCTCCTGACCTCGTCTGACATCTCTATCATAGTCCCGCTTGTCGTCTCTCTCACGATCCAGCATTCTCTCAACTCTGCGAGCAATCCCTACCACCTGCTGAAATGAAACATCTGAAGTTAAAACGCGAAATTAGGAAAATTTCCCAAAAAGTTCCTCGGGCCCACATCTCGGAATCGGGTAAAAATTATATTTTCCGGACATCCATTCACTCACGAGTCTAAATATATGAAAATCTCTCAAATCGGAGGTCAAAAACCCAATCAAAACTCAATAATTCGGTCTATGAAGTTTATCCCATTTCTACCCAAAATTTTCGAAATTAAAGATTGGATTTAAGATTGGAAACATGGAAATTGGTCTATAATGGATAGAAATCACTTACCCAAATTACCCAGGTGCAAAAGCCTCCATAAATTGCCTCTCCCGAGCTCCCCAATTCGAAAATGGTGAAAATAACATAAACCTCGGATTTGATAAAATGCCCAGAAATTCCGCACCTGCGCCCCTGGGACCGCACCTGCGGAACTACCATCGCAGGTGCGAAAATCCACTAAAAATCCTGGGGTCGCACCTGCGGTCAAATGGCCGCACCTACGGAAAACTAACCGCACCTGCGAGGATTGGGGGTTTGGTCTAAGTCCGTACCTGCGAGCTCCTCGTCACACCTGCGTGTCCGCACCTGCGGAAGGTCCATCGCAGGTGCGAGACACCAGAACCAGCAATGGTTCAGCTGTCTCCCAAGTGCTATCAACACCCGATGAGCATCCTAAATGTACATGAGGCCCCCTCGGGACCCCGTCCAACCACACACACAAGTCATATAACCTAACACGGACTCGCTCGAGGTTTCAAACCATATAAAACAACACTAACACAATGAATTAAACTAAAAATCCATGAAAATTCTTCAAACTTCTATAAACATTGAGTTTTGCATTTAAGGTCAGAATCACGTCAAACTAAGTTCGCTTCTTACCAAATTTCACAGATAACACATATAAATCATATCGAACCTGTATCGGGCTTCGGAATCATAATGCGGGCCCGATATCACAGGTTTCACCTCAAATTTCATTTTCAAAAACCTTTATATTTTTCAGAAAATAATTTTCTTTAAAAATTCATTTCTCGGACCTGGGACCTCGGAATTCGATTTCGGGCATACACCCAATTCCCATATTTTCCTACGGACCCTCGGGATCGTCAAATCACGGGTCCGGGTCCGTTTATCAAAAATATTGACTGAAGTCAACTTTATTCAAATTTCCAATACAAAATTTTCATTTTTATCAGCTTAACACATAAAGGCTTCCCGGCTAAACGCCCGGGATGTGTACGCAAATCGAGGTGATATAGAAGAAGGTTTTCACGACCTCGGAACACAGAATTAGATAGAATATACGGGATGACCCTTTTGGGTCATCACACTATTTTTGCTCAGCATTAGAATTGTTGGATAAAAAATAAACACCACCTTTATTAGTGGCTACCACACGCAAATTTTACGGATTTTGAACCATAAGGAATTTGGGCCAAGTAATACTTCATGTTAGCTAGCCTATTTACTCCCCAATAATATCTTGTCCATAATCCATGGCCTCACAATAATCTTAAATTACTTTAGGAAATTAATTCATGAACATCGTAGTTTGCTTTACACGCGTAAATAAATCATCGTGACTATGGGTACGGCTCCCGTGGCATAGTCGTGATACATAAATCCCATTCGGGTGTGCATTTTATGTGACCTGATCATAACTTCAAACAATAACTAAAATAAACATGTTGTAAATCGCGGGTGCATTTCATGTGGTGCGGTTTGCAACGTGTACAAAGAAAAGGACAAGAGTACGCCATCGTGACTTGTTTCGAAATAATTCCATAAATATTAAAAGCGGTTCAAAAGGTTAAAAATGCACAATAGGTCTAAAACATGTATTAAAACAGATAATTAATCCAATTATTAATAGTTAAGCAACCATGCTAGAACCACGAAATTCGGGAGTGCCTAACACCTTCTCCCGGGTTAACAGAATTCTTTACCCGGTCTTCTGGTTCGCAGACTTTTTTTACGGAGTCAAAATTTCCTCGATTTGAGATTTTAAAATAAATAAATGGTGTCTCAGAACACCGTAAAAAATTCGGGTGGCGACTCTGAAATTAAATGATTAAATCCCAAATTCGATAATGTCACTTAAATTGGAAAAACTCTCCTATCCCCTTTTTGGGAAAAAGGAGGTGTGACAACTGTAGACATGTAATTTTTGACCCTCCCCGGAATTTTGCACATATTAGCGTTTTAAATATTTAGTTTAGGTCTAATATCGCTATTTTAACTAGTTTTGACTCTTTTACTTTATTTTATCACAAAAATATTTTCTTCTATTTAGATAATTGATAATTGATATTTTATCTAGTTAATTTTAGTTTATCTACCTTTCATAAAAGTCAAAAAATACAAAAAATAGTTCCACTTTATTTTCAGGAATATTAGTATTTTGATAGGATTATTATTTTTATTTTTTGCGATGATTTTAACCTAATCTTATTTTTTATTTTTAGTATGATATTTGAAAAATACCAAAAATAGTTTCATATTTTACATATAATTTAGTTTAATTAAATAGATTGAGTTTTACATTATGTAGTATATTTACCCTATATTAAAAGGGATTTAGCTCAAGTTTAGATATTTTTTAGCCCAATTTTAAGGCCCAAAGCTGGAGCCCGTTTATCTTCAACCTAAGACCTAATTTTTAATACTCTAATCCTATGTGTACACATTAAGGAGAAGACCTAAAATTAGACCTTCCCCTTAGAGATGAAACGGCAGACCTTACCCCCAAAAAATCCCTTCAATCTCTAACCTAACGCCCCCTCCCCTTTTGGAAGGAATCAAGTCCTTTCTAATTAAAAGAGTAAAAGAATCGGCAAAAAAAAAGGCGACAGCAATAGGCCAACACCCATTTCCATATATGAAAAATAAGAATGTTGGGTGGGTCTCGCTGTATATCTCAGCACTTAAGAGACTATATTTTTCATCAATTTTGCACTTCTACAACTCCCATTTTCACTGTTGCTTCTCCACCAATTTCATTTCTTCTTTCCTTCAACTAAAAAAGACGCACATTGATAGAGTAAGGAGGAGACGGAAAAACACAGAGAGAATAGGGGAGCATATTCCTCCATAGAATTATAACCCCAAAAACTTCAGCTTTAAAATCACAAAAACGCAACCATGGATGAGCTTTAAGACCTCACTGTCCCGTCACCTAACACCGCATACAAACACCATGAACACCATATAAAATTGATTTTCTGCCGTCAAATCCCTCTTTGTCGATGAACTCAGTTTTCCCGCCGAAAATTCCGGTGGCATCAGTCATCCATTTCAGTCATCGTTGAAGATTCGAGGTTCGTCGAGGTCGTTGCACTGTTTCCCTCTTGTATCAGTTTTTTGAGATTCAATTCGGTTGGGGCTTCCAAGTCTTAGCCGAATACTCTGTTTAATAGAGATCTAATTAAAGGTGCAATTCTTTACTATCTCCATTTTAATTTCATATGTATGGTTTTGACGACATAAGTTTGGAGTTTTGCATTATCTGTTGGTGATTGCTTGAATATCTTCATTGCTTTGAATTTGAGTAAATTAATTTTAGTTATCCTTTGTAAAGACATGGGTGGTTTTGGGTTTCTTTGCATTTTTTGGTTAAGTGATGTCTAATCTGTTGTCTTATAGAGATTTTCATTGTTGGTTTATTTTAGCGTTTTTTTGAAATTTTCTTTTTAATTTTATGTTTTTTTTGGTTGCATAATATTTGATGGCAGATATGCACACTGTCAATAGTTGCTATACAAAACTGAAATTGATTCTAGGTCTTTCTTTTTGTTTCTAGTTTCTGAAATTTGACATTGGTTAGGTTGATTATAAATTGCAGCAGCAAATAACATTTTGTTCTTTTGCATTTGAAAACCATTTGTGGTAAATTAGAATTATGTGAGTCACGTGAGTTTGTTTGGCCAAAAATGATAATAAGTTTTGGTCTCTGTTCCGTTGGGTCATTTGTTGTTTAGTCAAAATTGAAGAATAGGCCATAAGGTGGATTTTGAACCATAAGGAATTTGGGCCAAGTAATAGATCATGTTAGCTAGCCTATTTACTCCCCAATAATATCTTGTTCACAATTCATGGCCTTACAATAATCTCAAATTATTTTAGGAAATTAATTCATGAACATCGTAGTTTGCTTTACACGCGTAAATAAATCATCGTGACTATGGGTACGGCTCCCATGGCATAGTCGTGATACATAAATCGCATTCGAGTGTGCATTTTATGTGACCCGACCATAACTTCGAACAATAATTAAAATAAACATGTTGTAAATCGCGGGTGCATTTCATATGGCGCGGTTTGCAATGTGTACAAAAAAAATGACAAGTGTACGCCATCGTGACTTGTTTCGAAATAATTCCATAAATATTAAAAGCGGTTCAAAAGGTTAAAAATGCACAATAGGTCCAAAACATGTATTAAAACGGATAATTAATCCAATTATTAATAGTTAAGCGACCGTGCTAGAACCAAGGAATTCGGGAGTGCCTAACACCTTCTTCCGGGTTAACAGAATTCCTTATCCGGTCTTCTGGTTCGCAGACTTTTTTAACGGAGTCAAAATTTCCTCGATTTGGGATTTTAAAATAAATAAATGGTGTCTCGGAACACCGTAAAAAATTCGGGTGGCGACTCTGAAATTAAATGATTAAATCTCAAATTCGATAATGTCACTTAAATTGAAAAAACTCCCCTATCTCCCTTTTGGGAAAAAGGAGGTGTGACAATGGACAGAACCTAAGTTTCGATTCCAAATGGTTATTATCGAAACAAGAAAATTGGGCGGGTCATTGAGTAGAATGGGTATTTTATCCATGTATGACATCTAACTTGGGTGGGTTTAAATCTGGAGCGGATTAAATTTGGTGTGGTCAAGGGAGCCACGTGGCCTAATTACGTGCCGCCAACACATTGAAAGAGGGACCACATAAATTTTCGTTAGATGAGGGGGCAATTTTTGCAATAAAAATAAATGGTGGGGATATTTTTGAACCAAAAAATGAACGAAGAATAGAAGTAAACAATTTAGTAAATGATAGGGGTGTTTTAGGTCATTTTCCATTATTTATTAAGCTCCATTAGATATCTATTGGTATGCGTGAAAAATGGAAAACAACTTTTGTCCACAAATTGAAACGAAATCTAATATTATACATTCATTAATTTTTAAATGAGTTAATACCGTCAAACTCACTTAAACTATATCATTTTTGTCAGTTTCTTACCTAAACTATCGAGTGTCCCCGAAAATCCCTTGAATTATATCCCTTTTCGTATAAAAACCCCCTGTCGCCCCCTCCCCCCCGTCTCTTATGGTGTAGTACGTATGATACACGCTCTTTTTAAATTATAAAACATGTCATGTGGCATGCCACATGAGTAAATAATCTAATTAATCCTAAAATCCACTTAATTAGCCTAAAATTAATTAATTACTCTTAGTAAAAAAGGGTGGGTACACACGTTAATATCAGTAAAATAAAATATTTTACCCTAAGTCTTTTACCCATTCCCATCAGAAAAGGAGACTCTCATCGAAAACTAGTCGCTGCTATGTCGTTGATATCTTCCTCCGATTTCTCTTCAAAAACACTCGTTGCTACTATCGATTCTTCTTCAAAACTAGTCGCTGCTATGTCGAATTGAGAACAAACGTGAAGTTTTGCTGGTGAATCAGAACAAAATTAGGGCTTAGGGTTTTGCTGGTGAAAAAGGGACCTCCGATTCTTTGAAGAATCTAAAGATTTACAAATATAATTGCTTCAATACAGGTTTTACTCTTCTGCAATGGGTGTTCTTCGTTCAAATTAATTTGGTTAACAATGAAGGATGGATAAAATGCGAAAGATAAAATATAAACTCAATAAACAGAGAGAGAATTTCAAATATATCAAGATTAAAAGAGATAAAAATGGTGAAGAAATGTGAAGAAATGGAGAAGATGGTGTAATTTAAATAAAAGGGGATAAAATATAAGTTTTTTTAAAGAAATGGGCTAATTAGCGTTATTCATGCTGTCAGGTGGGCCCCAAATCATGCTAATTTTCAACCTTCACGCGCTTTTGAGGAACTGATTTCAAACATTGTGCCACATAAGCGACGGGTGGGTTTTTATACGAAGGGGGATATAGTTCAGAGGGTTTTCGGAAACACTCGATAGTTAGGTAGGAAACTGACAAAAATGGTATAGTTTAGGTGGGTTTGAGGGTATTAACTCTTTTTAAATACATAGTGTCTCTTGTACTTATTTGAAGAAAATTAATATTTTTTACTCACTCAAATATAATTAAGGACATTTAATTAGCAAATAAAAATCGATGCTTTTGCGACAAAAATTTATTAATACGACATAGAGATATCCATCACAAATTTGGAAAATAGCTGTGCTTTCCAAACGTAATTAGGTTTTTAAATTTTGACAATGGAAATTTATTTAATGCTTTATCTACCACTACCGCTATAGATTTACAATCCATCGCAAATTAGGACAATAATCCAACACTATAAAGTCTAGCTTCACATATCTCTTTCATCTAAGAGCCAAATATAGCTAGCAAACTCTGTCCCACAGTTTGCTTCTTTTCCCGTTAGTTACTAAGCCGATCTTTCTCATTAATTATTGACTTAAAAAGAACTAGAATCCCAAAATCCATAAATTTCAATTTTCGTTTGCTCTTTTTCCATTAATTACCAATTCTGAATGGCAGGAGAATTGAGTCATAGTACTATTAACCCTTACTGTTGGACAATAGAGCACCAAAAAAGCATCCTCCACGAGGATGAAAATCTGCTGGAGGACAAATTTTTCTTCCTATGTCGAATCAAAAAATTGCACCACAACTTCTATCTCGCATCTGATGCTCGTTGGAGGTTTTATAATCGCACTCATTTCAACTATCATATAGTAAAAAAATTATGTTTTGACATAGATGACAAATTAGATATATGGGATAATATACATGTAATGCTTACATGTTTACATGTTCCTCTCTTGTATCAACTAGACATGATAAAAGATATCGAGCTTAAGACATTATCAATCCTTCAAGAAAATCATGAAACACCGAGAAGAATCCCAATCGTTCTGGACATAATTCAACATATTCCTCAAGTTATTCCGAATCCTTACCAAAATTATTATGAGGATGAGTTGATAGAACAAGTCGCGGGCTTATCCTTAGAAGAGGCTGAGTTTGTGCATGTTCCTGCATCGGCATATGCAATTGAAGCGCTTGAGAAGGTGAAGGTGGAAAACATGATCAATATGGAGGAGAATTGTAGCATATGTCTTGATACGTTGATTTCACAGGGTGTTGTTGAAGTTACTCGCATGCCATGCACGCACCTTTTTCATGGAGATTGTATCGTCCAATGGCTTGAGAAAAATCATCTTTGTCCTTTGTGTCGCTTTAAGCTTCCTGTGGACTAAAATTAGGGCTATGGTATATATATATATATATGGGGCTTTTGCATCCGTACCCATTCTTTGTGCCACGTTTTAACTTATATCTATTTTATTAAAAAAATTGCATCCGTACCCGCTTTTGCGCATAACTTCAGCATGCGGGGCTGAAGTAGCAAAGGCAATCACGCAAAACTTCAGCATTCTAGTAGACGGGCCTGAAGTAGCTTGCGAACTTCAGATCTAGAGCTAAAGTTGTTGTCTTTGTAACTGGGGAACTTCAGCATACGGGGCTGAAGTTCCCCAGTTGACAAAAACTTCAGCATACTGGGTTGAAGTTCCCCAGTTTACAAAGACAAAACTTTAGCTCTAGAGCTGAATTTCTCTAGAGCTGAAGTTTTGTCTTTGTAATTGTCTTTATAACTTGGGAACTTCACCTCTAAAGCTGAAGTTAGCTGAAGTTTCGTCTTTGTAACTGGGGAACTTCAGCCCCGTATGCTGAAGTTTTGTCTTTATAACTGGCGAACTTCAGCTTAACTGGTGAACTTCAGCTCAGCGAGGGAAAGAGAGCTGAAGTTATTTTAAAAGCGGGTACAAGTTAAAAGTTTTTAAAAAAACGAGTATAGGTTAAATGGGGGCGACCAAATAGAATGCCCCGCGTAATTTTTACAATATATATACACGTACGTATGAGGGCCAAACGTTGCCTTATCTTTGTTCCTTCTCGATCAATTCAGATGCAGAATATTATTTAAATTATTCAATGATATACGAATATACACAGTATACAACATATATGTTACGTGGGCGATGACATTTGATTCGTGTTATTTTCTCCACATTGTTATAGTAGTTAATTACTATCCGACAAGTAAATTTTACATTCCTTAATTGATTCATATCCAATTTGATGCAAATATATTACTATGCTTCCTTTAATTATTCAATCTGTCACGACCCAAAATCCTATGAAAGGCTGTGATGGTACCGGACACCATTGTCAGGTAAGCCAACACCAAATAGTAATTTAAATTCTCATTTTGGTGCTTCTGAAAACATAAATTTTTTTTTATTTAACTAGTAACAAAAAAACTTTATGGAATAATATTGACGTTTTCAAATTTCAGTACTAAACACCTCATAATTATCCCAGAACCCGGTGTCACAAGTGCATGAGCTTTTACTAGGAAGTAAAATAGAATAGAACAACTGCCCAGTATATAAGTTTGGACAGAAAAGAAGATACAAGTACTCGGAAAGAGACTCTGCTGGTTGCGGACCGTCTCAAAGATGCAGCTCACCTAAGTCCATGTATCCACCACGCCGCTGTGCCCACAAGGCCACAATCCATACATGTACATGTACATCACAATGTACAGCAAGTGTAGTATGAGTACGAAAACAACGTGTACCCAGTAAGTATCCCGCTTAACCCCGACGAGATAGTGACGAGGGGTCGACTTGACACTTGCTAGGGTCAAATTAATATAATTAAATGTGGCGCTAGGCATGAATGCCATGATTAAATAACAGATAACAGGAAGTGACAGTTGTCCGTCAGTTCAGTTTACAACCTATATCTCAAGGCATTTAAGCATTTCAAATCACAGAAAGTACCAAGCAAATAGCATGCGCAAATAAATGTCGAGGTCGTACAGCCCGATCCAACAAAATAATAAAATATGCACTGCCGAAGGGTCGAACGGCGCAAACCATAGATGCATCTATTAACCTTCTGAGGCGAACGACCCGCTCCCATGAGAGAAGTAGAAGCAAAATACCCCGCTCGCGAATCATACATGAAACGCGGTTACACATAGATTTCTCAAGTTATTAAAGTATTCTTCCATTTCTTTTCAAAATATGAAATTTCAATGAAAGCTTTCAAGATTCCCATTTTTATAATAATTTCCGACTCCTTTCAAAAATATTTAATAAACATGCTCAATCCAGATCCTTCTCAAAGCAAACAATAAACAAAAATCAAATAATAATAACATCAAAGCATGATGTAAGCCTAAAACTACTCGGACATAGACATAACTAATATCTACATACGGGCTCTCGTCACCTCATGCGTATGTAGCCCCCACAAATAGAAGCACCTAATAATTTAGTTCAATTATGGGGTTAATTTTCCTCTTACAAGGTTAGAAAGGAGACTTACATCGCTCCGAAATTCCATAGCCAGCTTCCAAGCCTTTCCAACAACTCTAATCGATGCCCAACGCTCCAAAACTAGTCAATAAATGTGCAAACCCATAAAAAATATACTATAATACTCACGACAATTCAATTTAAAAAATTTCTCAACTCCACTCGAAAAGTCGATAAAATGACCCTCATGCCCACGTGCCCGGATTCTGTAAATATTTGAAGATAAACTTTACCCATAACCACGAACTCGAATATATAATTTATTTCAAATCTCATGTCCAAATTCGTGGTCAAAATCCAAAAATATCAATTTCTAGATTATATACCAATACCCCAAGTTTTCACTAATTTTCCATGAATTTTCATGTTAAAACATATATATAATCCAAGTATTTAACTTGCAATATGTGAGAATCCCTTACTTTGACATAGATGATGAAGATGGAGCTCCAAAATCGCTCCTAGGTTGGCTCCCATGGAGGAAATGGGATGAAATGAGCCAAATCCATTTTTACAAACTTATACACTGCCAGATGATCCTTCATCGCGTTCGCGAGACCCCCATCGCGTCGAACAAATTTCTCAAAAGTCACTTCCAAACTCTTCTCACACAGCCTCTCGTATAATGGTCATAACTTTTTGCACTAAAATCCAAATGACAAATGGTTTAATGTTATGAAAACTAGACTCCAAGATCTGCAACTTTAGTGTTTTGGTCATCTCCCAATTCCTCATAGATTTCGAGATATAAGCTGCTAAAGCCAGCCCTGTGCAACACTAAATGGTTTACCTTTCTGAAAACTAGACACAAAGGGCTACAACTTTCGTTTTTACATCATCTCCAAATTCCTTATAAATTGATAGATATGAGCATCCGAAGTCAGACATGCGCAACAGAGATTTCCTTCTTCACCAACGTGAGAGTCTCTTCGCGAACACGGTGAAGAAAATCCCAAAAGTCAATTCCTTCTTCGCAAACGCGAGAGGATCCTCGCGAACGCGAAGAACAACACCAGATATCATTCAGTCAGCATCCAAAGTAGCCCAAAATGATCTGAAACACACCCGAGGCCCCCAGGACCCCATCCAATCACACCAACCTGTCCCAAAACATGACATAAACTTGTTCGAGGCCTCAAATCACATCAAACAAATATGAAATCATGAATCACACCCCAATTCAAGCTCAATGAACTTTAAACTTCTACGTTCGATGCTGAAACATATCAAATCACGTCCGATTGACCATTTGACCGTTTGTTTGTCCCTTGGTTCCTTTGACGTGGAAGGCGTCGTCATCGGTATCACGCCGTGTACCGCGAACATCTCTTTTGCGGCATGCTGCTCCCCGTATACCGTCTTTACTCCTTCTTTCGATGGAAATTTCATCATTTGATGGAGGTTCGACGGTACTTCTCTCATGTAGTGTATCCACGGCCTTCTGAGCAGAGGGTTGTATCTCATGTCCCCGTCAATGACATGAAATTTGGTGTTTTGGATCGTGCCGGCACGTTGACCGGGAGGGTAATCTCTCCTTTCGTTGTCTCACTTGCCATGTTGAACACGTTCAGAACTCGAGAGGCAGGCACGATCTGTTCGAACAACCCGAGTTGCTCTACTACCCTTGACCTGATTATGTTGGCCGAGCTACCTGGATCCACAAGTACACGTTTAATTTGAAATGTATTCACATGAAAAGAGATTACCAGAACGTCATTGTGAGGCTGAGACAAGGTCTCGATGTCCTCGTCACTGAATGTGAAGGCATCCTCAAGTATGTATCCTCGAGTTTGTTTTTCCCTAGTGATGGATATCTTCGTTCGTCTGAGGACTGGTTTCTACGGGATGTCTATCCCTCCCATGATCATGTGGATGACATGTTGCGGCTCTCCTGTCTCATTCTTCTTGTTCGTTTCTCTTTCCGAAATTTGAGTTTTAGCTCGGTCGTTGAGAACTCTCGGAGATTCCCTTTATGATTAGTCGGGCTACTTCTTCTCGGAGCTGCCTGTATTCTTCGGTCCTATGACCGTGTGTGTTGTGGAATTTGCACACCAAGTTGTGGTTTCTTTGCGATAGGTATGACAACAAGGGTTTCGGCCACCTGGTGTCCTTGATTTTTACCTATAGCTGACACGATGTATGAAATGTTGACATTGAAGTTGTATTCTGATAACCGGCGTGCCTCCGCTGGTCCTGTGAATCGGTCAAAGCCGACTCGGCTCACAAGTCCCCGAGGGTTATGGCCTTGGTCTGTCCTTCAATCGTTGCAGGGTATATTACGTCTGGGAGCGTTTCTTCGATTCTCAGCGTATGGTTGGTATCTTTCCTTGCTTGGCCTTGGTTCCTTTACCAGGAGCCTGCTGGGGTATACTGAGCCCGAGGGGGCCCCTAGCTATCCATCCTCGACCCTGATCTTTGACTGGTATCGGTTGTGAACGCCGAGCTCCGAGCTCCGTTCGTTGTTTTGAGGCTACCGAGCTCCAAGTTCTGCTTCAGTTGTTTTGAGGCTACCGAGCTCCGTTCGTTCAAGACTTGGGTGAAGGCCTGTAGTGCCCAATCGTCGGAGACCGACGGTAATTCCATTCGCTCTATTTGGAAGCAAGATACGAATTCCCACAGCATCTCCCTTTCTCTCTGCTTGATTTTGAAGACGTCGGACTTCCTGGTTGCAACTTTGATGGCTCCGGCATGCGCCTTTATGAAAGAGTCCGCCAACATGGCAAATGAGTCTATCGAATTAGGGGTAAGATTGTGGTACCACACCATAGCCCCCTTTGACAGTGTTTCTCCAAACTTTTTTGACAGGATGGATTCGATCTCTGCGGTTTTTAGCACCGTTGTTTTCGCGTGCATTTACTGAATTAGACATTCTGACCCTAAATCAAAGGTTCTTGGACGCAAAAAGGTGTAAAAGATAACTTGCATTTTTCAGCGAACCAACACTAAAACAATCACTATTATTTTTAGCCCCACGGTGGGCACCAAACTGTTTACCTTGAAAATGATAATTACAATTATATTTGATTATGTGGTTCTAAAAATATGCAATTTATTTTAATGCTAGTTGTTAAGAAGTAGATGCTAAGTGTGATTGAAACAAATAGAGTAAGAGCAGTATGAAATCGAAAATAAGCAAATCGGACTGCCTCTGATCGAAGGTCCGAAGCTGGCCAAGGTGGATCCTCGAGACCGAGGTTCGGGGTTAGTGGCAGGCGATCGGTGAAGTTATAACGGTTTTACGGGTCTTGAAGTATGCTAGTTATGATCAATAACGAGCTATAAATGAAGAACAATTGATGAAATGCAATAAATGTAAGCAAATGAGCTGATAGAGAGACAATAGGGAATGTTTGAGTAAAGAAGCAGAGAATGTTCTTGTTCCTTGTATTGAATATCGTATGTGCAAAAAATAATAAGGATCCCCTTTATATAGGAGGGAAAATCCAAACATAGTACACTATCATTTATTACAAAGATTTGTGAATGATACAACTATTTAATGTTTGATTACGGATTTGTACTTTCTCGCAGACTCAGTCACTTCAGCCCTCGTGCCACTTGCTTTCGTTAGTTTCGGACCCGCCTTTTCTCGAGGTCGCACATAAGGGACGCTCGAGGTTAGACCTCGAATCGCACCTCGAGCCCTACACGGATAAGTTGTTAAATACCATGACAAATGCAAAATCGGTCTTTTCGATTTTAACCGTACACATATACACCACTGTCACTACGTTGAAACCTCATATGAGGGTACTTTTACGTACTCCAAACGAGAGTCCGGAACCAAACTGTGATTATTTTGGACTCAAAGAACCATAATGTGTGGGGAAAAAATTGGGAATCATAAAATATATAGCATAGTTAATAAATGCCTATACCTTAACGACAGATTTATCCGTTAAGGTATAGCGCGGTAAATCACCGTGCTACACTCAATGTTTGCATTTTATTGCATATCGCATTATATGCGCTATACATCTGTACAGTGAAGCCTCTACACTTTTCATTATTTCTTTTCTATTTTCTTCACACCTTTTATCATTCTCTTGCTTTTGAGTTATTCCAGTTATTCAGAATAAATCTTTGTAAATAGTTTTAGAAATAGAAAACAATTATTTTGATTAAAAAGGGGGAAAAAAGTCAAAATTTAATTTTGCACCTTTGAAGATGTACATTTGCTCTACGTTCGACCTTTATGCATTCTTGGTTGAAAACATTGATCACTTTTGCTTTTTTAGCCTGTTTGGCCAAATTTTATTTTTTACTCAAAAATAAAAAAAATTAAATTAAGATATTTGACCAAACTTTTAATGATTGTTTGGATGATTGCTACCTATTGTATTGTATCGTGTTGCTACTTTAAATATAATATTTATTTTAATTATTACTTAAATTTTATTATATTGTATTGTTAAATTTGTCACTACGTAATGATGAAATGTGCCGTTTTATGTAATGATCGATTTGATGTGGTTGCGTTGTCATCTTGCCTTTTCTCTTAGCTCACGCTTCATTATTATTAAATAATCTTATTTTACCATATACCCTATCTTTTTCTATAATAATTTTACCCCGTATCATAATTTTTCTTTATAATATTGTAAATTTATTCTTCATATTGTTGGTGTGTGATACCATGAAATAACGACATACGATACTATCTATCCAAACATTGTATTCATCAAATGATACAGTACAATACAATGCATTATGAAATGATATGTAACAACCATCCAAACAAGCTGTTAGAAGGGGGAAAAAAATTTAGTAGAAGTAGAAGCAAGTTTTGATAAGTAGAAAGAGTAGTTTCTTCCTAAAAAGACATTTTTGAAAATCATTTTTAAAAAAATACGCTTACAAATAACTTTTAAAAACTAGGTCAAACACTAATACTGCTTAAAAGTTATTTTAAATTAATTAGCACAAACTATTTATCATCAAAAGTATCTTTTTTGAAAAATATTTTCTTAAAAGTATTTTTTAAAGTAAGCAAATTTTAAAAGCTTGATCAAAAGAATTATTTGTCTGACTAAATAAATAAAGTCATTTTTCGCATTTACCATCGTCCACATAAATTGACTCTTGATGCGATATGTAATTTAAGAGCCACGTTTCCGGATGTCAATTGTTGTTGTCATTACCAAAAAAAAAGACAGTATTGTCGTCATCACTGTTGCTAGTATCACGATTATTCTTATTCTTATTATTATCAAATAGTTGATTTTACATATGTTTGAAAGAAAAAAGAAAATTTGCCTTTTTGATAAGAGACTAAAATACAACTGAGATAAATTTAGTACAGTTGTACATATGTATAGCGCACATCTTTAATGCGCTATGCATTAAAACGCAAACAGTCAAATATAGCGTGATTATTTATCGCGCTATATCTTAACGGACAAACATGTCGTTAAGACATAGCGCAGTAAATAATCACGCTATACATATTATGGTGCCCAGTCTTTTTTGTTCACACATTGAAATTTATAGCTGTAAGATTGCTTGTGCTTCGCCCGGTGAGGTCCGAAAATGGAGATACATTCTACGCAAGAGCCTCAACTGCTTGAATCATTCTCTCTACCTCTGGTCTGCCCTTAATTTTTTAACTAAAGAAAGATTAGATGACCGATATATATACATATACAAGAGTGACATTTGTGAATATATAGAGGTTCAAGAGTAGAACTTAAATGCTTTGCATTTACATTGTAATTTGATAGTAATAGTAAAAACTCACCAAAGTCAGACACCAAGAATGTCATTCACTTGATCCAGCTTACTCATTCCCAGATACTTGTCCAATTTCCGCAAAAACTCACCAAAATAGAACGGCGAACTGCTAGCGTGAATGCTTTTAATATTCTTTACAATCCGGCGAGCATAGTCAATAGACGGAGCCCCCAGGACTTTCCCTCATAAATTCTACACTACGGCATGAAGCAATAAAATCACTCAAAACCTCTATGCAGGAGTTATCCACCAAGTACCTAAAGCCAAAAGCACAAGGATACAGAGAAATTTAGTAAAAATATCAGCCATGTCAGAGAGATCATCACCCCGAAAAAGAGGTTACATACTTGATATGAGCATCACTCCCACTGGCAATAGCAATATTAATTGTTATGGCAGCAGCAAAAATGATTTCTACTCGAGACTTACTACCAACCTTCAGAGTTTGAACCAAATTGACCAGTTTTTTCATAAATCCAGCCGCAATCACAGCCTGCTCTCACAATTACAAACTATTCAGATAAATGGCTATGGTTTCATCCAATGACAAGTCTCACTAAAAGAAAAAGAAAAGAGAAAATTTGGGGGCCATTTCTATTCCAAATACTACAACCAGCTATTTCAATCTCATATTCAACTACCCCAAGAGCAAAATCTGTTAAGATCTTAGAAGGCATGAGGATAATGTACCCAGGAGCTGAAAATTTTAGCTGTCCTTCTAAATATTGAAGACATACCTCTATATTCCCACACTCGATAATGCCACACACAATGTTGCAAATGTAGGTGACCACGTCTGCGTCCTCGCGCGTTGTAGTTATCAAGCAACGTCACCAGGCAACCAAGGTCGGCAGGATTGAACTGGGTGGTGAAGTTAGTTATCGTTAGTCAAAAACAAAGCAATATGCATGCCTGACACAGTTTTTTTTTTTTTTAATAAATTTTCCCAGTTGGCCTGGGGGTATTGTATTAGACAAAATAAGAGTATGAATATACAACATAAGGGTAGAGATAACCCTTCAAAAAACTGGAGGGATCTGCGCTACTTCACAGAGATCGCCTCCACAACCAAGCTTCTAACTAACAAAAAAATTTGCCTTGTCATACTTGTTTCTTATACTAGGAACTTGTTGTTTATCAAGGATATATATGGCTTTTGCTCTTCTAGACAGCCGCTGGACCGAGACATAAACAACAGAAAATTGCAAGTTCAGAGCCTCTTTTGCTAAACAATCCGCCAACTGATTTGCCTCTCGATAACAATGATTCATCTGAAAGTTAATCCTGCTCCATATGTCTTTGATTTTATCCACTATATGGCTGATGTTGTAGCTAGTGTCACCTTCCTTTTGTAGTAACTCTATTATGTACAAAGAATCCAACTCTAAGATCAATTGAGTATGACCATTTTGTATGCACCAGGTGACCCCAAAAAGAGCTGCTTTTGCTTCAGCTATGTTGTGATTCCGGGCAGCAGCAGGTATTGAAAATGCCATGATCATGTTTCTGTCTTCATCCCGGATTGCCCCTCCTATACCTGCCTTACCATCCTTTTGAGTGTAGCTCCCGTCAGTGTTAATTTCCACCTTATTCCCTTCTGGCTTGAGCCATCTTACCGCGAGCATTTTGTTCCCAGGACGAAGTCTCATAAGAGTTTCACAGTAGAAGCTCCAAGGCATCCTAAGCCCATATTTTGGATAAGCTTTGTTGATTGCCGTCTCTATTGTCCATGTAATTTGTTGTTGAAGTCTATATCTGTTGAAAGCTTTTTGATCTCCATACCTGCAAGCACAATATTCTTTCCAAAGAAACCAATAGATAATAATAGGGGTTATATTCAAAACGGTTCTGTGCACTTCATTAAAGGATTTAGTAGTCCACCATTTGTTTATGATGTATCTAATTGTATAAGGATGGTGGCTAATGCCAAGGGCACTACCAAATAGGTTCCAAATGTAACTAGCACTTTGACTATCCACAAAAACATGAAAAATATTATTTGATTTTGGATTTAAGCAACAATTACATCTAGAAACTATTTGTCTACCAAATATAGTAATGACATCATCAAAGGGTAGCTTTTTATGCCATAGTCTCCAAACCAAAAAGGACATTTTAAAAGGGATGGTATTGTTCCAAATCTTTTCTAAGAATCGATCTTTCGGATTAGATTTTCTAACCAAATTCCAAGCGCTTTTGTTAGAGAACTTACCATTCTCCGAAGGAGCCCAAAAAATTTTATCTTGCCTGTTCTGGAAGCCAATTGGAATATTTTGGATTTGATGTACCAGGTGTTCTGGTAGGAGCTCTTTCAATTTGTCTATATTCCAATTATCTTGAGCTAGATCCTGAGTTAACCTGCCAGACAATGTGATTTTCTGCAATATCTCTCATTTTTAGTACATGACTCCAGGCATGGGAATTACCTGAAGCAATCTTTTTAGAGACGCAATGGGATCTGACACAATATTTACTTCTGATATATGTAGCCCAGATAGATGATGTGGATCTAATCCGCCACCACCTTTTCATAGCTAGCATATTACTAATATCCTCCAATTTTCTAATTCCAATGCCACCTTCCTCAAAAGGACGGGCAAGATGATCCCAAGAGCTCCAATGATATCTTTCCCGATCCTCAGAGGAACCCCAAAAGAAATTAGCAAAGTGCTTTTTAATAAGCTTAAAACTCCCTTAGGAGGAGACATTGCAGATAAAGTGTATACAGGAATGGATTGAAGGACACTCTTGATAAGAATAACCTTACCTCCATAAGAGAGCATTTTTCCTTACCAACCATTAAGCCTTTTGACAATTTTACTAATCATGTTTTCATAAAAAATAACTTTCTTCCTACCCACATACAAGGGACACCCAAGATAAGTAAAAGGAAAATTTTTATCCATAAAACCTGAATTCTGATCCTGTTTATTCTAGCTGCAGAAGTGTTGGGGGCAGTTAAGAAATAACTTTTATCCCTATTTACCAGCTGACCTGAACTTCTCTCATAATTCTCTATCTTTTTCATGATCATTTTGATAGACTTAGAGTTACCACTACTGAAAATAATGATGTCATCAGCATATGCTAGGTTGTTAATTTTAGGAACATTCTGGGACATAGAAAAGGGAGTAATATCAGGATGACTATGCAGATAATTTAAAGATCTGGTTAAAACTTCAGCAGCAATGATAAAAAGGGTAGGGGATAGGGGGTATCCCTGTTTAAGCCCTTGAGAGGCTGAGAAAAAATCATATCTCTTTCCATTGATGATTACAGAATACCACACATTAGAGATAAGATTGTGAAACAAATCAATCAAATTATCGGAGAAACCAAATTTTCTAAGCACTGCATACAAAAAATCCCAATCCATTCTATCATAAGCTTTAGTCATATCTAGTTTTATCACAACATTACCTCCATGACTTTTTTGAGTTATATTATGAATAATTTCCTGGGCTAGCAAAACATTCTCAAAGATGAGTCTATCCTTAACAAAACCACTTTGATTCAAGGAAACTATTTTATTCAAAACATGACTAACTCTAAGAGATAAGATTTTGAAGATAATCTTGTTAGTAAAATTAGATAAACTAATGGGTCTAAAATCTTAAAAGGTAGAGGGATTATCAGTTTTGGAATTAGAGCTAAACATGTATGAGTGAAGAATTTTGTCAAACCTTTTCCTTTGAAAAATTCTGACACCAAATGATATACCTCCTTATGTATGATGTTCCAGCAGCTTTGAAAGAAAGTACCATTGAAACCATCTGGGCCTGTTGTGCTATGAGGACTCAAACTGAACACTGCCTCATTTACTTCATCTTCATCTGGCACCTTGGTAATCATGTTGTTTTCCCACCTGTTACACAACCTGGAATACAGTCTAGAATAGAAATGTTAATTGTGGGGGGAGGGAGGTTAAAGAAATTTTAATAATGTCTCACTGCACTTTTTGCTATTCTCTCATCACCCTTAATCCACTTTCCTCTGCTGTTTTGATGCGGTTTACCTGTTGTCTTCTTATTTTTTCTCTGAGAATAGCATGAAAATATTTAGTATTCTTATCACCATCTCCAAACTATTTAACCTGAGATTTTTGCTTAAGCATGGACTCTTGTAAGCTTAGCCATCTGACATATTGAGCATGAGCTTTATTAACTTCTTCTCAGTATTATCTACTATATCAATATCCTCTAATTCCTGCATGTTTTCTTCCCATTTGGAAACAACTTCATTTATATCTCCCACCTCATTCCTAGACCACCGAGATAGGCTCTTACTTGACAATTTAAGTTTACTCTGCAGAATGCACATAGGATTACCCAATATAGCAATATTCTAGGCCTCCCTAACTACTTCGAAAAAACCATCAATTTCTATCCAACAATTTAGGAATCTGAAATATGAAATATGTTGATTACTTGAGCTCAGATTCTTCATAAGAAGAGGTCTGTGGTCAGATCCGGTCCTGGCCAAATGTCTTACAGAAGATCTTTGAAACAGTTGGTCCCAGAGGTCATTCCCAAAAATTCTGTCCAGTCTTTTCCAGATCCTCCTCCCAGGTCTTCTATTATTACACCATGTATAATTAGAACCACTGAACCCAATATCAGTGAGACCACACGAGTTAATACAAGAATGGAAATCCAGACTTCTATACATTCTATGTGGAATACCTCCTAGTTTCTCAGAGGGATCCATGATAACATTAAAATCCCCTCCCACACACCAGGGAGCATCTATCACATTGCTATCAAGCTCCATAGCAGACCACAGATCCTTCCTATCTTTGGACTTAAACTTAGCATAGACAGCAGTAATGAAAATACCTTTTTGATTGAATACATCTTGAAAATGAATTGTAATATGTTGCTCACAAGTAGAGGTAACCGTGGAATTGTTGTAAGAGTTCCAGAAACACCAAATTTGCCCAATATTGTTACTATAGCAGTTTTGAAATCCCAGGAATTTTCTATAACCATCCAGCTAATCTTTAGAGATAAAAGGCTCAAAAATTGCCACATATTGGGATTTATTAATATTGATGAGATTCTTCAGCCTGTGAATAGCTTTTTTTTATCTTACTCCCCTAATATTCCAAAATAGAGCACTAATCATCTAAAACATTAGGGGAGGTGTTGTCTATTTGGTTCATTTTTTCTGAAAAATTGATTCTTTTCCTTTCTTTCTTACTCCTTTTCCTTGTTTCACTTCTTCCTCTTTTGTAAGTTTCCTGCCGGTCTTGTGAACTAGTGATGGAATTTTGCTCAGCTCTGTTTTCTTCCTGTTCATTCTCCATTTGCACGAGACTTTGATTACTACCCGAGCTTATTTCCTCTTTATTGGGGTTGTTCCTGTCTTCTCCATTTTCATATAGATCTACTACTAATTGGAGGCTAGGTAGGTTTCGTATCTCTGTAGGGACTGTAGAAGAGCTGAGATTCTCCTTTGTGTCCTGATTGTTGTTGTCTTCAATTTTGTTGTTTTGGATGTCATCTATGGTGTTGTATTCCTTCTGCCCCATGTTTAGCACATCCAATTCATTTTGTTGTTCCTTGTGAGCCTCATTGTTGCTAACCTCTCTTTGGCTTTGGTTGGGAATGATATTCACTGAAGGACTCAATATACTATCTTCATCAGATAGTTTACTGAAATGTTGATGGCCAAGAACTGATCTTTTCTCCTCTTTGTTTTTTCTACTGATAGGTTTAAAGACTATTTTAGTCTTCTTTTTTGGAATTTTATTTGTTTTCTTCTTTTTATTCTTCTTCTTTATTTCCATTCCTTCAGTTTGACTGAATTGTTCTTGCACCTTGTTATTCTGAGGTGGTTGTTGTTGCTGAACGACTCCCTTAGAAACAGGTTTAATAGGTTCAGTAGGTTCAGTTTTAGTAATTCTGCCTCTACTCCCCTCCTGCTCCTTGTTGATATTAGAGTCCCCTGTTATTGAATTCTGATTTTCTTCCTCTTTCTCCTGTATTGTCTCAATTTGTTTCTTCTCCAGCAATCTACAGTTCACCATATAGTGTCCAATCTTCCGACAATTCTTGCAGTACTTGGGGACACCTTCATACTCTAATTTTTGGGTATAACCTTTGAGGGGGGAGTCTTCATACTCCTGGCCAATGAAGACACTCTGGGGGAGTGGTTTGAGCAAATCAACCTCGACTCGTATTTTCGCCATGCTCGGCCTCGTTCTACCCAAAGTGGCAGCATCCATTGCTAGAGGAGTTCCAACCGTATTAAGAATTTGTTTGACATAACACCAATCGTGCATATGGAATGGCAATCCCGGCAGCAACACTCATGCCGGCGCCACTGGTAAATCTTCTTCCGATTTAAAGTCCGGCGACCATTTTTGAAGCCACATTTGCATACTGTCAATGTATATCACCCTATTAAACCAAACCAATTTCCAATCTTCTTCATTAAACAAATCAATGAAGACATTGTGATTATCAAATACCCCAATTCTCACTGACCCCTTTAAAGGAACTATTTCTTTGAACCTTGACCTAATTCTATCAATTTGGGGGCGAGGCTTTAGAATCTGCCCACAATTGTGAATTTGCACGATTCTACCATAATTCTGTAGTAATCAGAAGCTTTAAAGATAACAGCGGGCATACTGTTGTGAGTAGTGTGTCGAGCCTTCACCTTTTCTTTTTTAATTTTAATCTCCATCGTTGATGTGCTGTAAGATGTTGTGAGCTTCTCAACATATGAAGATTTTCCTGCAATTGCTCCTTGAATCTGTGGCGAGATAACTGTATCTTGTTGTTTTCCTTCCAGACGCGCCGGCTGGGAGTCCCCATGTAAGCGAATGAGGTAGCACATGTAAGCGAACAGAAGACTCTCCATTATCAATTCTTACGTGCACAATATATTGATAAAACCAGAAAAAGGAAAAGGAAATAAAAGCCCACTGGACGCTTCGGAGTTTCTCGCTTCGTCTTTTGGATCTTTCGGATCTTAACAAGAGGCATCTTCGTAAAAACCCTAGTTAGGGCACAAGCACAGAGCAATTATGTATGCACTTTAACTGTACCTCCTTTTAAACCTTTTGGTTGTGTTGACCAAGATATCCCGCTGTTATAAAATCCAAAAACCTTCCAAACACACAAATTTCATAAATTTCTGAACCGCAAAACTTTCGAAACCGCAAAATTTTGAACTCGTAAACTTCGAAACACATAAACCTCTGAACTCATATCTTTGGAACTTGTAAAATTTTGAACCAAAAAAAAAAGTAAAAATATTTTTTTTGCGAGGTGGGGGTGGGGTGGTGACGAAAAAAAAAACTTTTTGGAGAGAGGGCATGGGGTGGAGTTAGGTGGGTGGGGAGGGGGGAGTTTGGTGAGGGTAAGGAATAGGGTTGGGGGAGGGGAGAGTTTGGTGAGAGTAAGGAATAGGGTGGAGAAGGTTGAGAAGGAGTTTTGGAAAATGTTTTCCCTTCTCTTGATATGGAAAATATTTTCCTTCAATTGGAGGAAAATGAATTGATGAGGAAAATATTTTTCAAAAAATTTAATCCAACCAAACATGGAAAAATTAAAAAATATTTCCCGAAAAATGTTTTCCTTCATACAAAACACACCCTAAGCGTAAAAACCAAAGGAAAGAGAGTGTTTGGAGGACTTGTAGTTTGTGGAGAGAATTTGTTAAAGAAAATTTTAACGAGCTTGACTTCTAAATTATAAAAATTATTTAAGAAATAACTTTTAGTTTAAAATTGCTTTTAAGATTAGTTATTTATTTCTACACAAATTTTAAGTCTTAAGACTTATCTTATTAGGAAATTTTTTAGATTGAAAAAGAACAAAATATAACGCACACGGTGGTCTCCGTTTAGTTTTGGCAAATAAAATGGGCAAAACTTTGAACTAGTGAATAATATGTCACTTTGAACACCCTGAACCGTTGGACTGCCTCACTCAACTGTACTAAAGGTCAGAGGCGGATGTAATGTTTTGTCCGCGGTTTTAACTGAACTCATAACTTTCGATGCAAAGTAATAATTTGTATGTAAAAATTCATTAAAATTGCAAAAGTAATAGATATGAGCCCATAACTTTAAAAATATCTGAGTTCAATGTTAAAACCCTTAAAAGCTGAACTGATAGAATTTAAATCTTGGATCCGCCTTTGTTAAAAATGTTCAAAACATAATATATAACTGTATAAAATAGTATCTAATTTATATACGGAATATAATCCTCCGGGTTAAATATATATTTTATATTAAAAGCATGAAGGCCCTTGACGAATTGTTATTCGCCTCTTTCACCCTTTAAAACATAGAGTTCCCATAGGACAATATAGTAATTTAAGTATTTCATAAGTATTTAAAAATATTCACTTAATTAATTTAGTTTTTCGGATTTTTTGGTAATTTTTTCTTCAATTATTTTGTTATTAAACTTTGCCTTAATTAATTGGTAAAATTTTCTCACGTTTCTTACACAAGAATTTGACTAGGTGGTATTATTTATGATATCAATGGGACCATATAATATGTTAGTTTTGGTTGGATTTATTCGCATTATTGAACCAAAAAGCATATGTAATTGACTCACAGTAAATTACATATCGGGTATTCGATTACAACCAAAAAAGTTCCATATCGGGTAAAATGGAACCATCATTAATGTGGTTCTGTTGCACAAGGAAAGTTTTTTAAAGAATTTGACTTGCTGGACGACACAAGGAAATATTTTAGTAGAAGTTTTTATTATTTGGTAAATTTTTCTTGTCTCTTTGGCCTACACACAAATTTAATTTATATAATTTATTTCACGTGTCAAATTGTGTACCATAATACTTCTATAAAAAAAGTTACAATATCACAATCTAATTGTCAAAATTCGCCCTATTCCAACATTGCAATTTCAGGTGTTGTTTCTTTTACTAATATCAATGTTTTTTGCTACTTCATATTTTGCAAGCACGTTTGCATGCACCAGTTTTTAGTGGTGCATCAACGAAATTTTTATCATATAGTTTTTGTTTCATGCTTTGGACTTGGCTAATTTCACAATCTCACATAATTTACAAACTTAATACAGGTTATTGAATAATTATAATTCATCACAGAAAATCGATTAGACAGTCGATCTAATTCTTATCACTTAAATATTAGTATTATTTTTTCTTTTTGTTGTATAATTAATAATACTTATAATTGTCATGCGAGCTCAAGTTGCTTGTTTTAAAAAGAATTAAAAATTAGGCTATTTGCTTTAATCCTATATTATATTAATACTACATGATTTGCGTTATTGCAATTGCCATGCTTGAATTACTCAGATTTCAACAATTACATCTGTTCAGGTAAACAATCTTCCTTATATCATAAAAATAATCAATAATTGAATTAGTCACTTTGTTAACTTATAAAACTCTTATGCATACTTTATTTTAGGCGCACATGCAATGGCCAGTGAAAAGGAACGGCGGAGGCAATACGATAAAACAAAAATAATAAGACATTTGAGAAATTATATGAGGCAGATTACCTTTTTAAGTTTTTATTTACAGCTCAAATATATTATATAGATATTTAAGATAGATAGAGAGAATTTTTTTTCAAAATTGTATATTCATGAATATAGGATACATGCGCAAAGCGCGTACCCTAGGACTAGTACTATTAAATGTATAGTTCAAACTTTTCACCTTTCTTAAAACAAACTTTTATAATTAAAGGCCAATCGATAGCTGTTAAACCGGTCTGGGCCGGGCTGGTCCGGCCCGGTGAATCGGTTCTACAAGAAAAATTATTGACCGGGTTTGACCGATCCGGGTAACCGATAGAAAAAATGTAAACGGCCCTACCCCCTACCCCTTAACCCAGCCCACTCGGCCCCCTTTGTACCGGTCGGTCCGGGTCCGATTTCAACCAGTTTGGATCGGTATGGAAACGGGTTGACCCGGTCCTTTTGACACCCTTAAACTATCTTCCAATATTTTAAACAATCTAGCCGAACTTGAAAATACTAATAGTTTTGTATTATGACTACAAGGCCACCTTGCTCAAGTATTTTGGGTGCCGCTATTGAGACACTATCGATATGTAATGCAATTATCTTATTATTAATATATATTTCGCCATTTTAAAAATAAAAAAAAGTTTTACTCAACATTTTTCAGGTACGTACTTAAAACCATTCCTCGCTGTGCACGAGGCAAACCATTGATATAGTCCCGAAGAGTAGTCCCTAGTGGGCCAAACCATCTTTATCGGTGGCGGAGGCAGGATCTCCGCGAAGGAGATTTAAAAGAAAAACGTTAAAAACGATCATAGCTAGTGGGAGTTGAATCTATGACCTTGCAAAAGATTTGAACCCCCTTGACTTCTAAGATACACTTTCGGGGTGTGTTCCGGGGATTCAAAACTTAATATATAGAGGTAAAAAAACAGATTGTACCTTATATATACAGTGTAATTTTTCAGCAAAGGGGTTCGGGTAAAGCCCTAAATCCGCCCATGCTCTTTACAATTGATCATGATGTTCAATTAGTTCCAAATCAATATTTCAATATCTCACCAGTAACTTTCTAACAAAGTCTAAATAAAAACACAAGGGGAGGTCCTCAATCGGTCCAGACATGTACCACTGTCATCAAACAAAAAAGAAAGAGACTTGGCCAACTGAGATTAAGATTTTGAATAGGATATTTGGTCAATATTTATTTGCAGGTTGTTTTTTTTTTTTGGTCAAAAAGATGTACTGATATTATAGATAATTAAACTAGTACAGTAGAACAGTTAACAAGATGCATTGGAGGCATCGTAGTAGATGAGTTAGTTTGTGATACAAGGATCCCCGTATGGGAACCATTACTAGGAAGATAACTAGGTCTAGATAGATCCCTATTGGTAGAACAAGATAAAATAGGATTAAAACATAGGTTAGGCATCATAGAGGGCAATTGTGTCGAGCTGCTGGAGTTGGACTTGATAAGCCTCTTTTGTAATGGACCGTTGTGGTCCCGATAGTAAGAAGCTTCTGCAAAAAGTGGTGGGCTCCCGAAAAGTATGCAACTCTCCTGTGCATGCATGGCTCCAAATTTAGCTAAATTATCTGCAACACAATTTTGCTCTCTGTAGATATGCGTATACAAGGGCTAGCCAGCTGTAGGAGCAACAACCTGCAATCATTAATGATGTTAGTGTATTGCACAGGAGGTGATTTAAACATACCTATGAGTTCTTGGGCATCTGTCTCGATGGTAATGGGTTAGAGATGGTGTGTGACTGCAATTTTTAGCCCCATGAGTAATGCAAGTAGCAAGAGTCCTCAAATTTACTTGTAAGAAATCAACGATCCTTGGTGATGAATTGGTAGTATTGGATAGACTAGAGATGTATACAATTTTTCAATTACTATTTACCATGAGAATACTCATGATTTTGAAATTTTCAAAACTAGAATCAGCTGTATTTACCATGTTTTCCCTTTTTGTAGGAGATTTAGCAGGGAAAGAAAGCATAGAATTTGTGTTATTCTATACTCAATTAGAATCACTCTAGGAGGAACTGATCTTATATGGTCAGTTACTATTTGAATAGAAGAACATATTTGTTTACTCAAGTTTAGGCTCACTCAAAACTTTATGCAACCCTAAATAATATCTACGACATTACTTGTATAGTGAATGCTTCCAATCCTCTGAGTAGAAACAAACTTCAATTTTACCATCATTGGTCGAAAGAAGAAGCAAAAATGTTCAAGTGTACGTGCAAGTGAAAGTCAATGTGGCTAAAATAGCATAAGGAAATTAAAATTTTGTTAAAAAAGAGTTTGTGAGTAATTTGTCAGTAAAATAATGATTTCATCTGAAGTACAACTAATATTTCAAACACTATTTGATGCCATACAAATCTAAGCCCTAGGTGAAGGTGTGACTAGTCTGTTTAAATGGTCAAATATTGTGTATTCATATTTCATAGTCAAGATGGCCCAGTTTGTGCCCCAGAGGAAGAACTAACACGCGAAGGGCAATCCGATGCACTTAGCTCCTGCTATTATGCACGGGGTTTGAAAAAGGGCCGAACCATAACAGAAGAAAAGAATCTATAGGAAAATAGAGCTCAATCGCACTCACTGTTAGAGTTAGAACATGAATTTAAAATTTACGAATTCGAGTCTTTATTCTTTTAGATAAAATATTCTAAATTAATAAATTACTATTAAATAAATTTTTTAAGACATAAAATTTGAATCAAACTACTGAATTCTAATGAACACATGCCTTCGAACTAGCTTTGCCCACTCAGGGCTCATTTGGTACGAGTGATAAGTGATATTAATTAGGGATTAAATTTTGAGATGAATTTATTCCATGTTTAATTGGGATAAAATCATGGTATAATTAATCCCAAATTAGTTAGTCCGAGATTGTAGTATTTTTTATTCCTATGAAAAATGAGATAGCTAATCCCGAAATAATTAATCGTGGAATAACTTATATTCGAACCAAATGACCCCTAAGAGTCTCTCACAAAAATACTAGAGAAAAGGAGTAGGCCTACTGGTTGTTGCTCAAACTACCCTCTCCAGGTTAGTGGCACACAAAAATATGAAATTTTTAATTGTTCTCGTAATTTAATTCTCTTGACGACCCTGTTAGGTCCTCACTCTTTGACATCAGACGTGGCGCGGTTGTGGCAAGGATTAGGCGTGATGGCCTTGCCATTGGCCGATGTGCGGGAAAAACGATTATGCGGGCAACCGACAAGGCATTGTCATGAGGGTTGTTGTGGGCATGTACTGGCCAAGGTCTTGGGCAGGCAAGACATGCTTGGAAAAGGCTGGACAAGGCAGTATGGGCAATACTGGGGCGGCATGGCATGGCATGCGCGCCAAAGTCAGTGGCACGGGCACTTTGGGTTGTGGCAGCGCCAAGTGCGGGCTAAGCTAAGGCAAGGCGGCAGTGGGGGATGATGGAAAAGACTTTCAATAGCTAAGTCAAGGCTATGTGAAGGAAAAAACAAGCAATGACACTGGCAAAACAAGGGTTGACATGGGCAAGGCAGAAACTCGGCCAAGGCATGTGCAGGCAGCAGTGGCGTCGAGCGTGTGCGGCAAAATCATGGGCGGCAGGTTGCGGGCAAGACATTGGTGTGGACCAATGTCAAGATGAGCTAAGGCTGAGCGCAATTCCAGCCTGGGCGTGAAGCACAGTGTAACGACCCGATCGGTCGTTCTGTAGAATTTGCATTATTATTGTTGTTATTGCCTTGTCATATGTTGGTATTACTGTTTATGATGTGTTAGAGTTGGTTGGCTCGGGTTCAGAATGGTTGTAGTGAGAATTTAGTCATTTAGTCTTTAAAAATAGCCTTATAGTTGGAAAAATCAACTGAGAGTTGACTTATTGGTAAACGACTTCGGAATGCGGATTTTATGGATCGGACAGATTCGTTAGGTGATTTGGGACTTAGGAGTGTGTTCAAGATAATTTTGTGATGTCCGGTGTAGAATTAGGCTTGAATAGGCAAAAGTTGGAGATTTAGAAGTTCTTAGGCTTGAATTCGACGTCGATCTGGTGTTTTGGTGTTGTTTTGGGTGTTCCGAAGGTTCGATTAAGTTCAAGTTATGTAATGAGACTTGTTAGTATATTCGTACGGAGTCCCGAGGAGCTCGGGTGAGTTTCGGATAGGTTTGGGCTACGTTGTGCTCGTTTTTCTTATGCTTCGACGTCGTTTCTTCAAGCATAAATGATATCATATTGAACAAATGAGCTCTGATTGCTGTTTTAAATGAAGAATTATATCTGTATCGTAATTACGGACCCGTAGCAAAAAGAATCGTCGAATTTGGACATTGTATGAGAATTTTATGGCCATTTTACCAAGGTTGCCAGATTTTTCAGGTTAATTATGAATTTGCCCCTAACGGCATATTAAAAATCTACACTATTTGCAAATCTTAAAACCTACATATCTCCTTCATTATAAGGTTAAATTGAGTGATTCAAAAGCCTAAATTGATTAGAATTTCACAAGAAATCCATTGGAAGCATAAAATGTAAGTTTTGGGATTGTTTGACATGAGAATCGAGGCAGAATAGCTGGAGAAACAAATATACAAAACAAGGGTTTGTTCTTTCGGTCATATCTTGAGTTGGGGAGCTCGGATTTGGGCGATTTTGGAAGCAATTTTCACCCTATGGATTGGGGTAAGTGTTCTCTACTCATTTGTTTTACTTATATTTCATGAATCCATCTTCATTTTTGGGATTTTATTGATGATTTCAAAGTGAAATTGAGGGATTAGGGCTTGAGTTTAAGAGACTTTTAGGGATTGATTTGAATGGTCAAACAAACTCCGATTTTAGTGTTCTTTATATGTACGGACTCGTGAGATGATGAAGAACAGTTTTGTATAAAAATTTCTGAGTTTCGGGACACGAGCCCGGGGTTCGGGTTTTGACCAATTTCGGGGTTTTGAGCTAAATTTGATATCTTTCGATTGGAATTCGTTCCTTAAGCATAAATTGATGATTAAAATCTGAACTTGATAGATTTGGAGCCTTCGGAAGTTGATACGAGAGGCAAGCGTGTTGCGGAATAGTTTTCGGGCTAGTTTTGAGGTAATTAATGTCTTAAAATCCTGTCCTGAAGGTATGAAACCCCGGACTACGCACCCTTTCACGGGTTTTGGAATGCAAAAGTTGGAACTTTGGAAATATATTCCCTATTTAGGCAACTATTGAGTTGCGAAACCGATTTTTAAGCATATGCTTAATAGTATTGATATATTTTGATATGATTTGGGCTGTAAGCCATGTTTGGGGCCTAGTGCCGATCTGTTTACCCCTTGGGGGCTATTTGCACTATTTTTTTTCCTCACTTTATATGTTATGATTTTCACCCAGTCTTTTCTTGATAATTATTTTGACACTCAGAGTATTTTGAAACTATTTCTTGAAAATGAAACAATGTTTTGGGTCGAGAACCTGGTATATTTATGGCCTGAAGGGCAAATTAAGAGTGTCTGACTGAGTGAGGCTGCGGGCCTATATTGTGAGTGATTTATGCCATGATGTGGCTTGTTATAGCGCTTGGGTTGTAGGAGCCCCTCCGGAGTCGGTACACACCCCCAATGAGCGCAGGTACCTAATGAGTGATGCCCGCGGGTCTTATGCTGAGTGATTGTGAGTATGCCTGATGGGCTATTACTGAGTGACTGTGAGGATGCCTGATGGGTTGTTACTGAGTGACTGTGAGGATGCCTGATAGGCTGATATTGAGTGATGGTGAGGATGCCTGATGGGCAATGGTCACGATAAATGATTTTGGCCCGAGGGGCAGTTTTATGAAGATTTTAACTGAGTTTTAGAACTATAATTTACTTCGTTTTCAAACTGTTTTTACTGAGAATTTTACTGAGATATACTGATATTACACTTGTTTCAAAGGATTTCTGGAAACTGATTTCGAACTTATGTATTTGATGAATACTACTTGGTGACTTGGTGTTTTACTGGCTTTTGTGAATTTGTGCATCTGTACTGTGTGTTTTATAGTTCTCAGACTGTGATTTATTTTCATTACTACTGAGTTGGCGTACTCATAAAGACTCCCTGTGCCTCTGTGCAAAGATCCAGGTGACGGCCCGGAGCAGTAGCTGCCTCAGTTTGTTAGCAGCAGTTACGGGATTTCGAGGTAGCTGTCCAGCGTCCACATCTTCTCCATTTCCCTTCCTTATTTAGTTTTAGCAATTGATTCGGAGACGTATATTATAGTATTAGCAGAATTAGATTCATTTTATTCTTAGATGCTCATGACTATTGACTCCAGACTTGGGAGGTTTTGTTTAGGCTGTTAGATTATTAATGGGGCGTAAAGACTTAAATAAATGGTTTTATATTGCTTGCTGCTTGTTATTAATTATTGCACTATTATAATGTAAACTAATGGGTAGTTATGTGATGGTTGGCTAGCCTAGTTCCACGTTAGGCGCCATCATGACCGGTCGGGATTTGGGTCGTGACACACAGCTGACCAAGTCAAATGGCACATGCAATGCACATGCCAAAGTAGTTGGCGATTACATTTTCATAACCACTTGTACCCATAACTGATTTATGGTTGTATCCACAATCTTTTCATGTAGAACATGGACTAAGTAGTTGGGGATGTCAACTACAAGTTAGGAACTGATTTAGCCTTAGCCCGACAAGTGGCAAAAGCTGTAGACAACAAGTGTCCATGTGCTGTCAAGTCCTAAAGGTTGCCTATGTGCTATAAATAGGGCCTTTGGACTTAGTCAGATTTAGTGTGCAATTTTCGTGTGAACTTTAAGTGGGAAACAAGAGGGAAACATAAGGGTTTCTAAGTGTTTCAAAAGGGACTAAGGCTAGGCATTGGGCAGGTCTTAGTGTTGGCTGAGAACGACTTGTGTTCTTTGTCAAAGTGGGCATGTGGTCGACTTATGATCATAGTCAAGTGAGGATTACTTTGTATATTTTTGAATTAATACAAGGGTTGGGATTTCCCCGTATTTGTTGTTGTTCTTATTAAATTGCTTCCTAAAATTCGTTAAGGCAAAACTTGCTGAAAATTTTGCTAAATGCTGGGAAAAGTTAAGTCAAGCGCGCAACTTGACAGTCGCGCATGTGTGACTTTGGACTAAACAAAATCGCCCCCGTGACAACTGGTATCATAGCAGAGCAAGGTTCCTTGCAATGGCAAGACGACCGGTAGCAAATTTCGTGGTGCTGTTTGATAACATGGGCAAGTGGCACAAATGTTGAATTGCGCCAAAGGGTGGAACAATTGGAAGCACTCGTTGGGTAGGCTGTTGAAAAAGGTGTTGATTCTTCTGTTCTTGCGATAATGGCACGTTTAGAGGCAGATTATGCGGAGAGACATGAAATTACACTGGCAGAAATGTCCTTTGTGTCACACCTCTTTTATGCCACGCAACCCTATTACGAGGTTGAGTTAAAAGAGTTTTTCCAATTAAAGTGACGTTTAAAAAATGGATTATTTATTATTTAGAGTCGCCACTTGGAATTGAGTTTTGGTGTTCCAAGTCACCTTTTATTGAATCCCTTATCAAAAGGAAGATTTGACTCCTAATTTGTGGTCTACGAAACCGAAGACTGAGTAAGGAATTCTTTTGACCGAGGAGAAGGTGTAAGGCACCCCTCGAGTCCCGTGGTTCTAGCACAGTCGCTATTGACTAATGTAAGGCTGAAATCAATTTTTAGCTATTCTTGTATTTTATTGATTACCGCTTATTTATTACCGCTTAATAAATTATTATATTTTATTAATTATATTCACCAAGATGCGGTACGCACACGTGGTACTTCTTTGAAATTAAATGTTAAACGAAGGTAAGGAATGTACACATGGTTATAACACAATTATTTTTAATTTAAAGGCGTCGAGACGCGGAATGCGCACATGATCCTTTTATTATTTAAGTGTATCAATCCAAGGTTCGAGTATGAACACATGGGCTAATATTTAGTATACATCTAAAGTTTTTTCTAGCATTTAGTGTATTTCACTTATTTTTGTCTCTTTTAGATTCGAGATATTAATTGTACATTTTATTATTCATTGCAACTAGTCTTGAATTAGTTCATGACTCATTTCTCTCCCTCGCAATTATTCCTTCATTCTAATTCCTTTTTTTATATCAAGCTTTGAATTAATTTGCAACTCGCATTTATTTGATAATTGGCCTGCCTTACAATGTGTCTAGACCCAATTAGTTATATTCTCTCTTGAATCTATTTTCGGTGCATTAAACTATTTTTGCTATTGGAGAATAAAGAATTGAAAAAGACACAATTTTTTAAATAATAGGTGATGTCGTACCCAGTGTTAACAAGAATGAAGGAAACCAGGGGATGTAGTACCCTGTGCTAAAGATAAGATGAGGCTCGTGGCACTCTAGGATGCTACTAAGGAATGTCGTACCCTATGTTGGAAAATAAAACAGCCACGGGATGTAGTATCCTGTGTTGGAAATAAGGTGAGGCTCGTGGCACTCAGGATGCTACTAGGGAATGTCGTACCCTATAATGCCAATAAAATGTAACCAGGGATGTAGTACCCTGTGTTTGGAAATGAGATGAGGCTCGTGGCTCTCTGAGATGCTACTAGGGAATGTCGTACCCTATGTTAGCAATAAGAAATACAACCAGGGGATGTAGTACCCTGTGTTGACAATAAAATGAGGCTCGCGGCGCTTTAAGATTCTACTAGGGAATGCCGTACCCTATGTTGGCAGAAAGTAATGCAGCTAAGGAATGTAGTACACTGTGTTGGAAATAAGGTGAGGCTCGTGGCATTCTAGGATGCTACTAGAGATTGTCGTACTCTATGTAGGCAATAAAATGCAACCAGGGGATGTAGTACCCTGTGTTGGTGATAAGATGAGGATTTTGGCTCTCGGAGATGCTACTAGGAAATGTTGTACCCTATGTTGGCAAAAAGAAATGCAGCCAGGGGATGTAGTACCCAGTGTTGACAATAAGATGAGGCTCTTGGCTCTCGGAGATGCTACTGGTAAATGTTGTACCCTATGTAGGCAAAAAGTAATGTGACCAGGGGATGTGGTACCCCGTGTTGAAGATAGGGTATTGATTCCCTATAATGAAACTAATAATAACATGATTACATGTATATTAGAAGAAAACTAAGGATTTGAGAACTTCACTTGGTGGTGTTCGTCTTTTCACGAACTATTTCCTAACATTGTTTTGTTCTTGTTCTAAACAAAGAAAAATTTGTTAGTTTTAAAATGGTGGTCAGTTTATGGCCTTGATTTCTTGGGCGACTTGACCTTGCGNCTCTGTCGATGATCGTACAAAATCCGGGAGATTCTGGCTTTCCTTTTTGTGGAGATCTTCTTTCTCAACATCAAACCTGACTATTTTGCGCCTATCCCTATTTGTGTTTGTGCTGCAAACAACCTTGCTCCCAGAACAACTTTTAACTAAGTAAATTTTGTTGACCCTTGACACATTGTTCAGTCCTTCAAGCCTTTTGCTCGTCAGGGAAAATCAAAGATGGCTTTATGCCTTTGCCCATGTTGTTCATGCCCAGAAAGTTTAGCTTCATATAACAGGGAAAATGTAACCAATTTTGTGGCCTTTCCTTTGATTTGCTTTGATGAAGTTAGACTGAAGAGGACTCAAAAAGAATAGTACGAAATAAAACAAGAAGGTGAACTAATAGGTATTACAACTTAATCAAGAAGTATACCTTTCAGAGAAGAAAAATAAAAATGAAAAGGACTTATCTGGAGGAATATGCTGACTTCAATTAACATGACATACAATTTGGACTGGATGCCCGATCCGTCTGAACCGTCTAATTCTCAAAATCCATTGTAAACTTCACTTTGAAATTGAGTTCATTGTCTTAAACATGCTTGTGCCGGGATATATAAAGGCCTAAATCGATCAACGATGCCCTTTATGGGTTTTCACCTATTGACCTCTCTCATTTGTCTTTCTCTCAGCTCAACATTTCCTTATAGTGCCCGTGAGGGTTTTCACCAATAAGACTCTCTCATTTTATTTTTCTCTCTTTACAATGGCTGAGGCATCGCCCGTAGTATACTGACTTAGCATTCTCGAAAGTTGATCAGAAGGTCTTAACAGAGAAAGGTAAAAAGAACTTATTCAACTGAACTACAACTTTTGGAACCATTTTGACAGAAAAATCGTCGAAAAATAATATAAGATCATGCCCCAGTTTCTTTGAATACTGGAAAATGTGGATTTTTGTATTAGTGTGACTGAACCTCAGAGTGAGGCTGCCTACGTATCCTTTTGGAATCAGGTCGGACGTAGTTCAATTAACATGAACTCGTTTTGATGATTTTTTTTTGACTTTTTTTTTTATTAAGTACAATGGTTCCAAAAGAGGGAAAAACAAAGAAATATTATAAACAAGGCTTCAAAGGGCTAACTAGGGTTGACCAGTGTTTGGGTAGCGAGAATGATAGCCTTTTGTCATCCCAACTTGAGAATGTTAAGTATAAAATTGCCCTAACAGAGTCATGTCAAACATAATATCTCTTGACCGCATCTGCGTTAACGGATATATCAGTCACCTGTCCTTCTATATCTGTCAAGTGTAGGGCTCCTTTTGACAATACTTTCTTGACGAGGTAAGGACCTTGCCAACTCAGGGCGACCTTTCTTTTTGCTTCTTCCTGGTGCGGAAAGATACGTTTCAAAACAAGTTGTACTACCTTAAATTGTCTTGAGCGCACTTTCTTGTTGTAAGCGCGAGCCATTCTTTGTTGGTATAATTGACCAAAACAAACTGCCGCCAAACGCTTTTCATCAATTAAACTCAACTGTTCCAATCGGGACTTGACCCGGTCAGTGTCTTCGATCCCTGCTTCGACAATGATTAGGAGAGAGGGAATCTCAACTTCTTGATTCATTATTTCGAGATTAGACAACTTTTGAAGATCTGGGCATGAATTCTGCATGCATGTCATGTTTTTAAAATCCAGCATTAACGAAACTGAAAAGGATAAGAAATTAACAAAAATTAGGAAAAGGAAAAGATAGAATTTTACTAAGAAAATGGAACTTCGTTTCATTGAATTTGAAAGGATAGAAGGGTTAACATCAAAGAAAATCAATTAAACTAAAATATCTGGATTACAACCCTTAAATTAATCCAAATACAGAAAAAGCAACAAAACATACTACAAAGGCTCCTTCCTGATGTGAAGAGGAGTTGCTTCCCAGTTGTTGAGCGAGGTATCTGGACCACTGAGCTGAACACTTGCATGGTTGGGGCTTTCACCAACTTGAACCATATTGATCTCATAGAACCTCTCTTTGAGACCCTAGCAAACTTCATCATTGTCATCCTGTATGGATCCTTCCTCTTACTTTTTTTTATTTCCAAAATTGCCTGACCCGCTTTGAATTGCTTGCGTGATTTCCTCAAGGGATGTCTGACTCATAATTTTGCCCGACTTCATGCCATTCTCAATTATTTCACCAATCTTAATCGCCTCAGCGAAAGGTTTACCAATGGCGGCCAACATGTAATGGAGGTAATCAAGATCCTGAGCTTGGAGAAAATAGTCAATCACTTCTGCATCTTTCATTAGTGGTTTGACCCTAGCGGCCTGCTCTCTCCACTTGATTGCATATTCTCTAAATCTTTATGTTGATTTCTTCTTTATGTTGACAAGAGAGGATCGGTCTGGAACTATATCAATATTGTACTGAAACTGTAAGTCAAAATCTTGATCCATGTCGTTCCAAACGTGCCAGTGTGAGATGTCTTGATCTATGAACCACTCTGATGCAATTCCTGTCAAACTTTCCCCAAAATAAGCCATAAGTAATTCTTCTTTGCCTCCTGCTCCCCTTAATCGGTTACAATACCTCTTCAAATGGGCAACGGGATCACCATGCCCATCATACTTGTCAAACTTGGGGGTCTTGAAACCGTGTGGCAAATGGACAT
>ML380930.1:5316-23607 GCA_005239525.1 Nicotiana knightiana | reverse complement strand
GGGGGGGGGGGGGGGGGGAACAAGAGGGAAACCTGAGGGTTCTAAGTGTTTCGAAAGGGAATAAGGCTAGGCATTGGGCAGTGTTAGCTAAGAACGACTTGTGTTCTTTGTCAAAGTAGGGTTGTGGTCGACTTGTGATCATAGTCAAGTGAGGGTTCCTTTGTATATTTTCGAAATTAATAGAAAGGTTGGGATTTTTCCGTATTTGTTGTTGTTCTTATTAAATTGCTGCCTAAAATTCGTTAAGGCCAAACTTGCTGAAAATTTGGCTTAGTGTTGGGAAAGGCTGAGTCAAGCGCGCAACATGACTGCCGCGCGGATGTGACTTTGGGCTAACCAAAATCGCCCCAGTGACAGACCCCATCTTACTTCACGGTACCTAGATAGAAGCCTAATGTACTACATTTATGTCCAGGCTTTAGCCCCGGTTGATGAAATGCTAAGCTAAAGGGGGCATTTTCATTTATATCCACTTTTGGGGTTATCATTAAAGTTATATCTGGATTTCACAAAGTTTTACAAAATATTACCTGCTCAGATCTGAAATAGTTCAATCTCTTCAATGCAACTTCTCAAATCAAATATGAAGTTATTCTATCTTTCAAATGCAACTTCAGAAATTAGAATATTAATGTTATGTTACCCTAATTTCTGAGAGTGATAATAGAAGAAGTAGTTGATGTTTAAGTGGCTAGGGTTTGGTTTGTCCAAAAATGTTGTCCATTATTTGGCAGTTCACTTTTGATTTATAAAGAAGACTTGGACCTATTTTCTATTGGGCTCATTCTATTGGGTGGACGCAACTGAAAGGCCCACTCTTCTAGAAGATCATGATCCATTACTTATACAACGTGTAATTATATTTATTTATTTATTGTATTTATCTGGTATTCAGTTGTAGCTGTTATAGCTCTTTGTATTTGTACATCAACATTGTACAAACGTAAATCATTCATATACAAAGGAAAATTCTATAAGTTGTTTTTACAATTCTTCAGTAGTTCAACAAATTGATTGCAACTTAAGATTTCGAATCCTAAATTCTGAAACATAAACTTGTTATTCGAATTTTAACAATTCAATAAACAATTTAATATCCGAATCTACTCCAAATGAGCTCAAATTTAAAACATAATTTTCAAATATCATGAAGAATAAATCTAAATCTCAGTAATCAAATTATCAAAACAATAACAAATATAACAAACCCATTTTGCAACTACGAAAAAGAAGAAGAAACTCTAAGCGCAAATAAGAAAAAAATAACATTAAAGAAGAAAAGAAAAAAGTATGTGTTATCAATTAAATCTTTTTCAAAAAGTAAGTACATTTTTAATGTGTGACTCAAGATTGAATGTCATACCAAAATTTTACCTGCTAAATACTGTCGATACCACTGCTTAGCAAGTCAATTTTTGATTAATTACCTTTTATATTTTATTTTACTGTCAATAGTATGTAACTGTTTTAACCTTTAATATCCAAATCAGATGGAAAGAAGTACTCTAATTTCTTTTTTATTAATCCCTTTTACTTTTTTGGGTAAAGACAAGCTAGTGAATTGTAAAGAAGGTAAAAGAATGAGACTTGACTTTTGATGAAATCAGAACCATACCCCTAATTAAATTGGGTTCATTAGAGCTTATTTGGTCAAGCTTCCGCGTGGACAAAAGTATTTTTTTTTTAAAAGTACTTTTAAAAAAATTAAGTTGTTTGGTCAAGACGAAAATGTACTTTCCAGCAGCAGAAACAATTTTTTTCCTTTGGTAAGAAGCAGAAACAAATTGTAACTCTCCTCCAACAAGTTTCCAGCAAAATTAGGGCACAAACTGAGATAGAACAACACTTACACCTTAGAGAGATTTCTTTGCAGGTATTTAAGTTATATGTAGTGACAATGTAATGGATTTTGACACCATCATTGTGAAAACTACCTACAAATAGATAGTTAATTTATAATTATATCGAATAATCTTATATATTATCAAAAGAAAAAGAAAAAACCTCCACGTGATAGCCTCACAATAGGTCACTTGCTAACGAGGGACTCAAGACTGAATGTCATACCAAAAAGTAAGTACAATTTTAATGAGTGACTCAAGACTGAATGCCATACCAAAATTTTACCGGCTAAATACTGCTCATATCACTGCTTAGCAAGTCAATCTTTGATTAATTACCTTTTATATTTTATTTTACTGTCAATAGTATGCAACTGTTTTAACATTTAATATCCAAATCAGATGGAAAGAAGTACTCTAATTTCTTTTTTTATTAATCCCTTTTACTTTTTTGGGTAAAGACAAGCTAGTGAATTGTAAAGAAGGTAAAAGAATGAGACTTGACTTTTGATGAAATCAGAACCATACCCCTAACTAAATTGGGTTTCATTAGAGCTTATTTGGTCAAGCTTCCGCGTGGACAAAAGTATTTTTTTTTTTTTTAAAGTATTTTAAAAAAATTAAGTTGTTTGGTCAAGACGAAAATGTACTTTTCAGCAGCAGAAACAATTTTTTTTCTTTGGTAAGAAGCAAAAAATTCTAACTTCTTCCAAAAATCAGAAGCAAAAGCATAAAATTAATTTATTTAAGACAAAACTATTTTCACTATAAATTTGTATTTTCAAAATTATCCCTTATTGATTTAATTTTTTTTCATTTTTGTTTCTTGTTTTTGCCATCTTTTAAATTTAAAGATATCATATACATAAATCATATTGTAACTTTCCAAATTCTTTATTGACTTTTCTTGTTTTTGATTTTTTTCTTTGTGTAATGTTTTCTAACTTTCCAAATTATTTTCTTCTTTTTCCCCACTAAAGCAAATTATCTATATCCTTCCTTGAATTATCAATTCTCTTCTTATAATAATCATTTATAATTTCTTATCTTATAGGCTATTAATTCCCGAATCTTTAAAACAGTTATCAAATCTAATTTGTGAAAATCACCTACAAATAGGTAATTAATTTACAATTGCATCGTATAATCTATATATTATCAAAAGAAAAAGAAAAAGCCTCCACATTAAGTCAAGTGGTAGCCTCACAATAGGTCACTTGGCAATTCAGGACAAAGTTAGTCATGTTAGATAATAATTAAATTTTTTTTGAATTTAAATTTTAAAAAATTAAAGTATGCATTATGTGTAATTAGTTTCTCTTTTTGAATTTGAATTTAAGAATTATTTCTATTTTACGCTCATGGCCATCTTTAAAGTTTGACACTTAGAATCATCTTGTTACAACTATCATGGCTATACAAAATTTCATCCGACGACATTCTTTCACCGATAAGGAATTCAACTATTATGCTAATGGAGACATTACTGCAAAGATTGAGGAAGGAGATGGCCTTTTGGTATTCCTTTAGAAATGTAAGGCAAGTCTTCTACTAATATGGAAGCGTTGTGTGATAAAATTAGAGATGAAATTGTTGAGAAATGTTATCATGCGTGAATGATATTGCTTATTATTTCATGGTGGATTATCAATATATAATAGTTTGTGGAATAGAGTTCTAATTCATATTGAATGATGTATTTTGATTAATCAAATCATCATGTAAACAATAAGTAATAATACGAGATAATATTATATGCTTTGATATAACTATATATGTTATGTTGATTTAAATCTTTAATATGTATGTTTACTTTATGTTTTATATTTTATTTAAATAAAACAAAAAATCATAAAAGTCTCTTACGATAAATATTTATGTTCATTTTCTCTTTAGAATAATTACAAAACTTTGGTACTATACTTTTTGGTAATTTGCCACTCAAAAGTACTTTTTTCTTTTCGCCTTTACTCCCTCCGGTTCATAATAAGTAATTTTTTTTTTTTTTTTTGTGGTCCAAAATAAATGATTTTTTCAGATTTCAATAATGAATTAATTATTTTTTTCCTACATTACCCTTAGACTAAATAATATTGGAGTATGTGTTAGAAGTGTTTATGTGAGACGATAATAAAGATTATTACGGTCAATTTATTGCTAATTAGTGTTAAAATATGAATTTCCTAATAATATATGTAAAAACAACCAAGAAATCATTTATTTTGGATCGAAAAAAGTACTTTTTACTTTGTGGCCTTCTCCGTTTTTCGAATTAATAAATACCAAATACCACACATATGATAAGTATTAAGTATGTAAGGAGTCTTAAGACTGAAATCTCCAACCACAGTCCACTGACTCCCACAGTAATGGTGTAATATGGGTCGGGCCTGGGCCAAACGGGCCCCGGTCCAGGCGGGCTTGGGTCAGGCGTGCCCTGGCCAAACGGTCCCGGGCCAAATGGTCCTAATGGGTAGAATCGTCCGGGCTAAGTGGGTCGGGCCCAAACGGGCCTAAACGATCCGAGTTATTTTTTAAAATTTGTTTTTATCTAAGGCAATTTCTTGTAAATATTATGACATAAATCTTGTAATTCAAATTTAAAACACGAAATTAGTAAAGAGATATTCAAACTTGCACTAAAAAATCTAAACGGCTCGTTTTTCAAATTATAGCCGCTGGCTATTTTTAAAAAAATAATTTTTTTATGTAATTATATTATATTATTTAAGGTAATTTATTGTAAATTATATTATATAATTATGACTTATGTCTTGTAATTCAAGTTTAAACACAAAAAAAAAATGTAAACAAATATTCAAGGAAATATCTTATAATTTTTATCAATACGAAATTAAAAAAAATGACAATATCTTTCTTAGTCTTCCTCCCCCAATGGAATGAGCATAACAAGGTACTAATACCACCATTAAAAGAAAAAAAACTAATCAAGATGTGTCAAAATACAAGTTACATGTTAATCTACATATTATCTCTAACAAATTTCATAAATCCTTCAAGGTTTGGAGGAATTCCATTGGTGGTGGAGGAAAAGAAGCTTGTTCATCACCGCTTCCGGGCGAAGCAGCATCCTCCGCAAGTTCCGCTAGCATTTCTTCATAAGCTTCGTCTATCTCCGGTTGTGATTCAAGTAGTCCAAAATTTCTTCTTTCTGAACGGATCCAATCTCTGAAGAGTACTGATTTTACAAGCTCTCCCTCATAGACGCTCTATGACCACCGATTTGAAGTCTTGCTTGACTGAAAGCGCTCTCTGATGCCACTGTTGAAGCTTGAATACTGAAGATATCTCGAGCCATCCTTGAAAGGACCGGATAGTGTTTTTCTTTGTCCTTCCACCATTCCAAAATATTGAAGGTGTCGTCGGGATTCTCTGTTTCAAGTCCCTGCGATAAATAAACTTGAAGCTCACTTAGTTTTGAACTATCACTAATATTATCACCTTGAGAACCCCTGAACCCCTTCCAAGAACTAAGTGATTTTAGTCCCGCAGATCTTTTAGATGACTGCGAGCTAGACGAGGTAGGAGTTGGAACATTTGGTCTAGCATGATCTAATGCAACTTGATAAGCATTATAAATTATTTGAGCATTTATTTTAATTGAGGCTTTTTCATCTATAAGTGTATCATATTCTGCAGTTGAAAGTGATAAAGCATTATAAATTTGAGTATACCAATAGTGAGGACCTCCTAATTTCATGGTAGGATTTAACATGGCTGCAACACCATAAAGAGGGGGGATAGGGAAAAAATATTTTTTAAACTTATCTTTCAATTCATCAATAGCACATTTGTAAACTATCCCACCCTCTGAAAATTGAGTAAATAATTATGCAAGTGATGAAATATAAACTAAACAGTTAGAAATAGTAGCATAATATTGCCCAGATAATTCGTTTGTAGCAACATGAAAATGTTCTAAAAAATCTAGAAGAGTTTTAACATTAGCCCAATCTTGATTGGTAAGGTGCTCATCATCATCATCACCATCATCATCACCACCTACACGAGCATTATAGGTTGCACTTATTGGGTTTCTATATTCATATGCAACAACTAAACTTTCATACAAGTAATTCCATCTAGTCGGACAAGGTTTAGGAACCTTTCTTTCTCTAAGGCCAAATTCATCACATTTTTTATAATATTCTCTAACTCTACTTCTACGGTTTGAATAAAAAAGCCAATGAAGAGCGAATTTAACCTTTAAAATTTCAGCATTTAAAGTTTTCAAACCATCACCGACGATTAAATGGTAAATATGACAAATACATCTAACATGGAAAATATTACTAAATGCAGGACTTAGTGTAGTTGTAAGATAGCCTATAGCATTAGTGTTACTAGAAGCATTATCCATTGAAATTGCCATTATTTTATCTTTAATGCAAAAATATCTACAAATATCATGAACTGTCTTAGCAATAAACTTACCTGTGTGACTTGAAGTAATTATTCTATAAGCAATAATGCGTTTTTGCATTATCCAGTCCTCATCAATCCAATGAGTGGTAACAGTAAGATAATCACAGTCATTACCACTCCTACCAATATCAGTAGTAATAGAAACACGATTACTAATATGAGTAAATAAATAACGCAAATATTGTTCATATTCATGTTTATATTTATAAATATCAACCTTTACGGTTGTGCGAGGCCATCCTTTAAAAGTAGGATTATAAATTTTTCTAATATAATGGACAAAGTGAGGGTTAGAGGGAAAACTATATGGTACGCACATAACAGTAACCATTTTTGTCAATTCTTCACGATCTTTATTTGGATCGTAATACAAAATGCCACCGGTGACAATGTTAATTCCCGGTTGAACTAGATTTGAACCGGTACTAGTGTTAATTCCCTGAGTACCTACACTTGTCCCCTCTTGCCTAGCTTTCATTTGAAGTAATCTAGTTTTATCATTAAGGTGTTTCATTATGTGTTTGGTCAAACTACCCGTATCGCCACGGTCTCCTGTAAATTTATGAGACATCAAGACGCCACAAGTTTTACACTCAGCCTTATTTTAATCTTTTAGTTGAGTAAAAAAGTGCCAAACAAGAGATGTTTCGGACCGTTTAGAAGGTTGCCTATTAAAAGTAGGGGTTACTACAGGAGGGTCAGCCGGGGCATCATTTGGATAACTATTAGTTTGGTTAGCAACATGACTAGTAGGTGTATCATCCAAATCCGGTTGCGTTTCATCTAAATCAACATTTTCCTCAGGAATACCATAAAGAGAATTCATATATTCATCATTTAATTGTGAACCTGGTGTAAGATCATGTATAAATTGACTATCAGTAAATTGAAAACAAGGGTTATCACTATTAAGAATAACAGGTGGAGGAGGACGGGTAACAGGTCTAGGTCGGGTAGCCGGGGTCGGGGGAGTAGTAGTAGATTGCCTACTAGATTTACCAATTTTAGTTTTTCCCTTACCACCAAACATTTTTTTCAAAGAAAAGTCCATATTAATTATAAGGAAAATAAATTAAACAAACAAAACTATAATATTAAAACTTAAGAGTTGGAACGAGTTTACCGAATTGACGAACAACTTCTTGAAAATTGTATAATGTTGAAGACTTGAATACTTCAATTCACCAACTTCACAATTTTCCACAAATTGCAATAATAAAGTAAGCAATTATAGAAGAAAATTAGAGAGAGATTGATGATTTTGTGAGTAAAAATGAAAGAATGAGGGGGTATTTATAGTTGAGAATAGGGAAAAAGTGTAATTATAAAAAGTTTGGGGTTAAAACAAAGTTTGGGGACCAAATGGCTATTTTTAAAAAAGCCAAACGGCTAAAATTAAAGGGCTAACGGCTTTAAAATTCTGACCTTTGGCCATTTTTTAAATAAATTTTTTTAAAAAAAAAATAATCGTTGGGCCCGTAAGGCCCGTTTGAACCGCCCCAGGCCCGCTTGTCGGTCCTGGGCTCACGGTCCCTCCCCCATGCCCACCCCATATGGGCTCACAGGCCCGTCTAGACCGGACCCGCCACGGGCCGGCCCCGTTTAGCCCACAAGTCCACATGGGTCGCGGGCCCGGGCCCGGGTCAGACCCGGCCCACCTGCCAGCCGTATCCCACAGTCGCGTCAATGGAGCCAGGCAGGAACATTTATTAGTTTTCAAATGAGTGTAGTACTATTTTCTCCGAGAAGATGGCTGAAGTTTAAAGCCATTCCCTTGGTTCACCATAAGTGACCAATTTATTTTTTTATTTTGGTCCAAAATAAGTATCCATTTATATAATTAAGAAAGAATTCAATTTGTTTTTGTAAAATAACTCTTATGTACTATCCCTAAAAAAATTCCTTACTCCTCACATTAAATATTTAAGTAAGCGTAGTTTAGTCACATTATATATTTTTATATAGAATTTAATATTTTCTTAATGGACATGCTAAAAGCAAATAGATCACTTATTACCGAAGAAGGTGCTTTTTTACCGTGGCGTTAATGGAGCCAGGAAACTTTTCAGGAACATTTTTTAGTTTTCAAATATGTGGAGTACTATTTTCTCCGGGAAGATGGTTGAAGTTCAAAGTTACTCCCTCCGGTCCACAGTAAGTGACCAATTTACTTTTTTATTTGACGAAATGGCTTCCTGACCACTTAAACGTAAATCAGTTTGTAAAGCCGATATATGAACTCTTGAGTTTCACATTTGAACACCTTTACTTGAAAAATTGGCTACTAATAAACACTTGTAATGGTGCGTGTTGTTCAATTGTTGCTCACATGGATTTAATTTAATATTTTGTATAGCCACATCATCCATTCATTCACATTTTGTTGACACGTGTAAGCTCAAGGTTATCTAGGAATTTAACTAGTCACCCGTAATTATAGCAAAGACAAACATATACAACTACTGACACTTGCATTTTCCGATTAAAAACCATCCCAGCGTCTCGTCGCCGGCGACTGGCCGAAAAGCAGCTGCTAACAGGGAAGATGAACACAGACATAACGACATCGGCAAAGCAAGAATACCCAGTTATAGATCGAAACCCACCTTTTACCAAGACTGTTTCCAATTTCAACACCCTCGATTACCTCCGTTTCACCACCATCTCCGGCATTTCCGTCACTGTCGGCTACCTCTCCGGTAAACTCCTTTATTTCCTTTACCTTTTATCAGTCAAATCTTGTTAATCAACTCTTAAATCAACCAAAACACTAAGAAAAAACCCGTTAACAAATCATTGACCCAGATCAAATATATGGGATCCACGTCTGATCCATCAAACAATCGAAACTTAACTTGTAACAAGTCCTCCTCCGGCATTTGCAATCTCCCACCACCCTCTTTCTTCTTTACTTTTTTTCACCTTCCAAACCTAAATAAAAAGTGCCAGTATATAGACAAAGGATATAGAAAATCGAAGTATTATTCAGCTTGATTGCATTGAATTGAAGCGGGACCAAAACGAATTACAGTAAGAAAGCTAAAATGAAGAGATAGAAATTGGGGAACCACCCTAGAGCGAACGTGAAAGAAAAAAGAGTATGTGATTGGAGTCGATCGAGGGTATGAGAATATCTTAATTATGTATGTGACAATTACGTATAGAGGTAGGAGGGAGGGGGAAAGAAAAACGGAAAGAAAAATGTCTCTTTTTTTTTGTCTTATTTCTATTTTATTTTGATTCTCATACTTCTTTAATAAAAAAAATACATTCCACGTTCCTTTGCAGCATAATTTGCACACAATTTAGCCATGTAACCTGCGACGCTTCTACATAGGCATAGTCAACGGTTAAATGTGTTTATTAATATCCATTGCATCAAGTTGGAGTGTTCAAATGAGAAAAGTGCAAGTTCATGTATCGGCTTTTAAAAGCCCTACATATTTAAATGGTCAGGAAGCCATTACGCCTTTTTATTTTGGTCCAAAATAAATATTTGTTTATATAATCAAGAAAAAATTCAATTTGTTTTTGCAATAATCCTTATATATATATCCTTAAAAAGTTTTCTTACTCGTCACATTAAATATTTAATTAGGGATAGTTTAGTCATAGTATAGTCAAAAATAACTTGGTCACTTACTGTGGATCGAAGAGAGTAATAAAGAAGGGTACTGGATATGTGGTAGGCACGTGTTCCTAAAATCATCATCTTTTTCAAGAACTTAGCTAGCGTTTGAACATAGATTGCCAAATTTATTTTGAAAAATCTGATTTAAGTGAAGTTTGGTTTGAAGATGAAAATGTGTTTGGACATATTTTTTCAAAACAAATTTTCCAACTTTATTTTGGAAAAACATGTATAAAATTCCCAAGTTTTGGGATTTTGGCCCAAAATCAGCAATTGGGGTGATTTTGGGATTTGAAGTTTGGGATTTGGAATTTTGCTAAAATGTGGGCAAAATTTATGGTCAAACATGAGTTTGCTAAATAAATCCCAATTTTGACAAAACTCATGGCCAAACGGGTCTTAATTGTTTTCAAAAGTTTGTTATATTTACCAAAGTGTATAAGGACCACTTATGTAATAAACTAAAGAAAGACGGGCAAAAGTAATTAACATCGGCGACATGGGCCCGTATGTTTCTCTCTTTCCCTCCCCTTCCTCTTCCTCCAGAATCCCTCGTATGCATTCTTTCATAGTAACAAAAAAACCTAACCCAGAAATGTAATTCGGTTTCAATTTGTTATATTTGTTCTACTACACGAATTTTTTTTTCTCATTTGAGTTTATGATTATCTCATATCCTAGCATGATTGTATATAATATAGTGGTGCTTGGCATCCCTTCACCTTCCAAATGAAAAATACATAGTAAAAACTATCTGTTATCTATTAAACAACTTGCAATTTGTACCATGGGGCTTTAGTCTAGTGGTAAGAGCACATGTGTGGGTTTGACGCACCTCGCGTGTTTGAACCATGTTATAAGAAAAGCTTGGTATTTACTTGAAAAAGGGTAGAGGGGTATGCTCATTATCCATTAAGTTTCTAACTGTGTGCACTGGAATTAAATTTCTTGTGCAAAAACGTGGAATGAGACTCTCGTCCTACTCATAAGATGTTAGATTTGGTATCGCCATGTTCATGGTGTAAGATTTCAGGAATTTAGGATATGGGCCATAGGGGGAGTAGATTCCGACATGTATGTTCCTTGGGGCAGATTTAGGCAGCCCTTCGGCTATGTTGCTCGGAGTCTCCATAAATATCTCCGGGTACATGTCTGATCCTCTAAAATAGTGTATTTTGGAGGATCCGACACGAGTACGATATCATTTTGTGTAGAGTCCACACAACATAGCCCTTTGGTCACGCTTCCCAAACGTCTAAAAAATCAATTAACTCACATAGAATATTAGACGAGTATGGATTCAAGGCAGTTATGTTGTTTTTTAAGTATATCTTTTGTGAATACCTAATTTTTGCACCATTTAGATGCTCCTAAAATTGTTAGTGTTAATTTTTCTTCAATCATTATTTTCCTTATATTTTGTGCACTTTAATTGAATTTCTTGTCATAAAAATACCAAAAACAATCTTCTATACTTTTCTTTTTGTGTGTGCTCTTTAATTGACTAATTATTTGATAAGTTAATCAAATTAATTTCTCATATAATTAATTCAATTGTTAGCTAATGAGTTTTATTAGGTTTATTTTATTAGTTGGTATTTAGGTTAATTAGATTATAGTTTAATAAGATAGGATTAAAGGAAAATGGTTAAAATCGAAATAGTTAGGTGGCTAAGAGTGTAAATTTAATGCCAATTAAGTGGCTGGCCAAGAAAGAGTTCAAAACAACGTAGTATCGCCTCAAAACTACGTTGTTTCATTAAGTGAAAGTAAGATCCAATCTCAGCCACCCATCTTAATTGGATCCAATAGCCATAAATCACCCTTATCTTAGGTATTTAAGCCCTCTAATACCTAAAATTTTGCCCCATTTCCCCATTTACTTCTCCTCTTCTCCTTCTCTCTTCACTCTCTCTTCTCCCTCTCCCTATCTCTGCCGCCCACACCCTCCACAGAGGTGCCAGCGGCCGAAAATCGCCACCGCCGGCGACCGATGTCCAAACCGCCCCCAAATTACACCATTATCTTCCTTTCTTCACCCTCTTTCTATATCCACAACCCAAATCCCCCGAATCCCCACAAAAAATCAACAAAATTAAACCCTAGTTGTGCCGCCACCACTGCCGCCGCCGCCCGTCGTCCAAAATGCACCAAAACGACACCGCCACTTCCTTTTCTCCCCCTCTCTCCATATCTCCAACTCAAAAAACTTCACCACTGTCGGCCTCCACCTCTAGTTCCGTCCGCCAGCCACCAAGTGCATTGAACCTCTGATTTTTATTTTTATTTTGCTATTTTTCGACTCAAAGACCTTCATTTCTCTTTGGCAAGACGTTGAAACCCTTTTGTTTTAGCGTCTGCCCGAAAGAAATGTGCGTTTTGGAGTCGGGCAGCCGCCTCTTGGCATTTCCAGCATCTCCTCGTGGCTCAAACAGCTTCAAGAATGTTCATAAGGTATAATCGTCATCCTTTCACTTAAAATCTGATTTTATTATTATTATTATTATCAGTAGGCTAGTTTTCTGATTTTTGATTTTTCTGTTTTGGTTGTTTGTTGTTAATTAGAGTTTTAAGTTAGGATTATTTAACTAGTTATCTATATTCAGTTCAGTTGTTTGTTGGTCTACTATTGATCAAATATAATTTTAGTGTATTAGTTAAATCGTTTACTTAGTTAATCAATTGTTTAGTTATTATTAATCGTGATAGTTTAGCGATGTTCGTTTAATTTTCGTTTCGAGCATTACCTTGTGAAATGTAGTTGTTGTTCCATGTTAGTTTTCACAAATAGAGTTCATCCTAATCTAGTTTGAATACTTAGTTCGATAACATTTTGAGTCTTGTTTCTACTATGCTAGTTCATATTTGGTTGGAGTTTGAGTGTAGAAGTTGAATTTAAGTCATGTGTGTGAGCACGTGATTTTTACCTATCATATAATCCTATACAAAATTCAATAAATTATTTAGTTTTATGATTTTTATTGAATTTGTGAAGTATATTTTGCATTATGTAATCATAATTCACCTTTTAAATTTGTAAATAATAAGTGGCCTAATTAGGTGCGTAACCTTAATTATTATTGTAACTAATAACGAAATATAATAAATTAGTTTAAATGTTTAATTTCTGGATTTAATCACTTTGTTTTAGCCAATTGTGGAATTTGTTCTATAAATTGATTGGGAGTATCAAATTAAATATTTTACTCTTAATTAATTGATCAATCAGTGTTTAAATTGGGCAAAATTAAGTTAGAACTAATTATTACACTTTTTCTTAGTTTAAACTTAATTAAAATTAATTAGTTAATTGTGAAATCAAGCCTAATTCGGACCTGGGCTGATTTACCCAGGCCCAAAGCACCTCTACCCATCAAAAATACCCAGCCCAATCCCCTCTAACCTGGCCTGGCCCCCCATTACACCAAACAACCCCGTTTAAGTCACAACAGACCCAACCATTGATCTCCTAAGATCTAACGACTGGGAACCCCCCAAAGCCTAAGTATAAAACTGTCCAAACCTTACCCCCACACCCCATTCGAACCCTAAGTATTGCACCCCCATATCCGTCTCTCTCACTCCTCTCTCTAACCTCGCCATCCGCCGCCGCCTTCTGCCGCCCGAAAATCACCTGCCGGCAGCGGAGTAACTCCAAAACCCCTCAAAATGTCACCAGATGATCCTCTCCTCCTCCTCAATCACCTCATGCCTTCAATTTTTCCAAAAACCCACTCGAAATCAAGCAATTTCAGATCTGAGAATCTGAAAACCCTAATCGACACAGCCCATTTCCCTCCTTCATTCCCTTTTCTCTCATCCGTTCAACCCCATCAGTCCCGATACCTTGCACTAGTTCATGCAAGATTAACCACAAACCGTCTAATTTCTCCTATGCTCTATCAAATCAGAGCATGCATGAAGTTTTCTCAAAGTGTCTGATGTTCAGTGGCCAAACGCGATGACCTATGGACATGGGATTTTAGCCGCTAAGAGTCAATTTTCGTCCTAATGCCCAGGTAAAACCCTTCATTGATTCTCCCTCTATCTTTTCTGATTTCACCTATCAACCCACCATCACTAGTAATTCCTAACTTCTTTTTTGTTTGTTTTGTTCTGAGTTTACCTATCAATAGAAGTCTGAGTTTGTCTCCTAAAACGGCTAAAACAAATCCTTTTATTGATTTGCTGGTTCAAAAGAAGGTCAGTAAACACTGGCCCTTCTTGTTCTTTAATTGTTCGAGTTTACTTTGTGTTTCTCTGTTGATTTCCTCTTACGCATGATATATGTTAGTTAGCTTGTGATTGCCTACTATGTTTTTGTTGTCCTCATTGACTAAAATAATTGATCTCCTAGCAATCTCTAACTATTCTAGTATTGCCAATTGATTTGTGTTAACGACTACTTAACTAAATTAGATAACGTATGATCTAAGCCTTGCAGAACCTTTGTCATTAACAAAAAGACTTTTGATAATTTTGTGTATGTTTAATTAGTTGTAGATAACTTAATTGAACCATGCCTTAGACTGTGCTTAGTATCAATTTAAGAGCTTATTTGCTACACCATGTCATATGGATTCCCACATTTGTAATGCTTTACAATGCAGTCGATCAAACAAAAATGATCTTCATCATATAGAATAATGTGCCTTTGAACTATCTGGTTTGACTAAAACCATGCATGTTGTACACTCTTTACTTCTACAATGAATTCACTAGCATATTCATCATGCTATCTGATTATTGATGTGTCCTGTAATCATGAAATCCTATAAAAAATTCCTTGTGTGTTGTTTGAATGAACTCCATCGACTTTTCATGCTCGTGTCTGCCCAGTTGTGCTCATGAATATCCTGTTTGCTTTCATCTAGGAGGGACTCTTGCCTAAGCTATTGTACTCTTCACTTGAAATTGTCTCATAAACTTAACAGTCTGAGTTATGAAAAATCTGGAATGCAAAGTTACTGTTGCCACTTATAAGCCTAAGGAAAATCCCCTATACTTGCTTGTCTTGCTAAAATGAATACCCCTACCCATTAATCAAGGTTAAGTTAAAATGAGTCACTCAGTGTCACCCTTAAGTCATTTAAATTTCTAAACTAAGTAGAGTTAAATGATAACCTAAGTGAGTAACCATGATTACCCAATGGTAAATTCGGGGACTCCAAGGGGTACAACAGGTAATGTAAATTTAGGAAATCAGATTTTAAGGTTAAAAGGGTATTTTCTAAAGAGAAAAAGTTCTAGAATAGGGGCAGTTGTCCCAAAGATAGAGTTGACAGCTGCCTATGTACTATTGAGTGCTGTTTTTCAGCTTTGGATAGGGAATATTCATTTAAAAGACCCTCTTTCTAGAGATGAGGGGGTTACATTTTTGACACTTTTTGAGCTGCTGGAATACAGAATCCTCCCTATTCAGAAATACTTTTTCCATTTAAAAGGTTTTGAAATAGAAGAGTATTATTAGAAAAATCTGATTTCCTTTTGGAAAACAAATTCATAAGTAGATGGCCTAGTTCAGCTGCTATCTTCTCTTTTCTGAATTTTGGGTTTCTAGAGGTTTTCCTTCAAACATTCATACTCAAGATTTATGGGTGTATTCTTGCTGGACTGATTTTTCCTCTGGTTTTCTGTTTGTTGTTGCTGAAATTCTCCTTTTGATTACTGCCTACACTTGACCTTTATTTGGCCAAGTTTTCTACTGTTTTACTCTTAAAGAAGGTATGTAGTCATTCATCTGTTCTCAATGAAATGTTGATTTGAAATTATCATCTTCTGTTTATTATAAGCTGTTTGTTTTGATGTCTGAAACTCTTTTCTTCTGCTCTATATAATGTGACAATGTGGGTGTGGTAATGAGTTTATGAGTGTGATAAACGTAGTCCTGTTGTTGGTATTTCTTTGCTGATATATTTTGTTTATTTCAAATTATAGGTATATAAATGTAGTTGATACTCGTAATTCTACCTCCTAAGAAATAAGGCTGCATTAAGGTGTAGAATCTGACCTTCTCTATGGTCAGGTTCTCTCTATAAGTGTGCAGAAAATATGCTTTTAATTGAGTCTCTAGATAGGTTAGTATTAGCACTAGGGTAGATGAATTTGACCTGTTAATGGTCAAATTCACCCCATGATAGTGCACAAAAGTAGTATAAATGGCTGAAGTTTACCCTTCAAAAGGGGTATAAAGTATGTAGTTGTTAAGGGCATTAGAGTGAGAATCTGAACCCTTGGATGGTCAGATTCATCCTCTAAAAAATGCCTAGATAAGCAAAGTTCCTATAGAGTTTAGAATTATGTTAGTATTAGCGCTTGGGTAGATGAATCTGACTCTTTAATAGTCAAATTCACCCCCTAGGTAGTGCATAAACAGTAGCCTAGGGTGCTGAAAATCACCCTTTACGGATATAAAGTGGATAATAAAAGGCTCCTTAGAGGAAAGAATCTGAATCCTTTATTATGGTCAGATTTATCCTCTTAAATTGCCTAAAGAATCAAGTTAAGGAATTAATATGAACTGAAGGTCCAAAGTATGAAAATGACATTCCGGAGTTGAGTTGATCCTTTTATGATCATATTCACCGAGAAAGCGCATAAACAATTCTGCCAGATAGTATGGTTAAAACACACGCAATATTAGGATTAAAACTGACCTCTTCATGGTCAGTTTGGTTTTGGTAGTTGCACAACACCTCAATTATATTGGGGGTGTTCTACAGATTACAAAGAGAAGGCTCAAACGTAAGGCCTCAAGGGAGTTTCAAGTCAACAAATTAGTTAGAATCTTATTTTTAGTTTCTTTAATTCTGGAAAGTGTATAGCGACAGTCAAGTTATAATTCCTCTGTATTTAGTTATCTTCTCATTGTAATGTAATTTAAGACTGGACTGGACGTTTAATTTCAGTTTTATTCATGTCCCTGGAATTTCGAGTTTACAATTTTGTCTGTTCTGCAAATGATGTTAGACAAAAGAACGTATGTAAAATTTGTATAAATACTCCGTTTGCACTTTTAGGAAAAAATGGTTATCTCAAATTCAGTAGAGTTTCAACATGAATAGAATCAGTAGATTATCCTGTGTCTCATAAAATCTGCAAAAATCAATGTATCCATACGTGTGAATTTTAAGCTTTTAGAAACATGAGATCAGTTTGTTTTAAACTGATAAGAATCACTGTCTCAAAAATTAATAAGACTGCCTACGGTTCAATCTTTTTTCTAAGAAATCATAAAAGTTCTGAAAGTAGCATGATTTTGCCTTGCCAATCCATTCCAGAATTAATGAGTATTTTAGATTTATGTTTAGGCTGCCAAAAATGGAAAACCAGTAAATCTGTTGTGTTATGCTCATAAGTGTATGTATGAATGAACGTGTATTTTTTATTACCATATTTCCTATTTATTCATCAAACTGGAAAGTAAAGATTATTAAGACTTAGTTGGATTTCTTGAACTAGTGACCTCCCTATAAATTAGCCACAATTAGGATCGGCCAAAAGAGTCAAATGATAACTTGGGCTAAATATGGCCATAGCCCAAGATTTGTGTCCTTTAAAATTTAAGCTTAAACAACATTCCACATATCCTTTAGGTTGAAAAATACATCTTTAGGTTGAAATTTGGAAAAGAATCAACTATTATCTCAAATTACCATAAACTACACTCGGGAGTGGCAACTCATGCCCCCGACCCTCACTCCAAACAACTAAATAAGACGCATATAGCAACTACTGGTGCATTTCATGTGACGTGATTACCATGTGTTCAAAAACAACAAGTGTACGTCATTGTAACTTGTCCAAGATAAATCCATAAAATGTCCTAATTGATTTTAGAACTAAAATGTTCCTTCAAATAGAAAACATAAAGAATAATCAAACATCACCTCAAATAGGCACTATAAAACCGTCATGACCATAGTCTTGACTACGTAATCTACACGCGGGTGCGACAACTCATGTCCCCATCTTCAACTTCAAACTAATAAAAATTACATGTTGTAATTACGGGTGCATTTCATGTGACGTAGTTATAATGGGTCCCAAAAAAAATAAGTCCACGACATCGTGACTTATTCAAGATAAATCCATAAATATTAAAAGAGGTTTTAAAAGTGAAAAAAGGCTAAAAAGAACAATAGGTTTAAAATATGTAAATAATTAGATAATTAGGCCAAATATTAATAGTTAAGAGACCATGCTAGAACCACGGAATTCGGGAGTGCCTAACACCTTCTCCCGGGTTAACAGAATTCCTTACTCGGATTTCTGGTCGCAGACAAATTAAAACAGAGTCAAAATTTCCTCGGTTTGGGATTTTAAAACAAAACGGTGTCGCGGAGCATCGTCAAAAATCCGGGTGGCGACTCT
>ML380927.1:0-11570 GCA_005239525.1 Nicotiana knightiana | reverse complement strand
GTTTGGGCCTTGGAAATTATTTCGTTTCCCTTGAAAGTTGTTCCCATATTTCATCTACTCTTCTTGGTCATTATAAGAATCATCTTGATCAAAACTACTATCCTCTTGCACAAAATTATCCACTCGATATTGCACTTATGGACCCTTTGTTCTTCTTTTGTTCATCATCATGTTCACTCCCTCAATGGCATTGACTTGCTTAGATTTTGCACTTGTTGAAGTTGAGCCTTTGCTAGTTGATTCATGGTGGTAGTCAATTTGTCAATGCCTTGCCCATGGTCATGCAACTCTTTGTTAAGGCGGATCACGTTGGGATCACCTTGTGGAACATTAGCTCGGGATTTCCATGTCGATAATGTTTCCACCATTTCATCTAAAATCTCACATGCCTCAGCATAAGGCGTAGTCATGAAGTTCATCGGCAGGTTGATTCACAACACATTGGTTGGTTATGTTGATCCACGATAGAAAGTTTGTTAAATCATATTCTCCGTCATATCATTGTTGGGACATTATTTAACCATTGTTCTATATCATTCCCATATCTCGTGTAGTGGTTCATTTGGCTCTTGCTTGAATGCCAAAATCTCATCTCGAAGTGTAGCCATGTTCCCCAGAGAGAAGAACTTAGAAATAAATGTTTCCGCCAATTCATCCCAAGTGTGAATGAGATGGTTCATCAATCGTTCCAACCAATCTAATGCTTTCCCCGGTAGAGAGAAGAAAAAAGCCTTAGCCTCTGTCACACCTTCTTTTTCACTACCCCGGGGAGGGGTATAAGGGTAATAATGGAGTTTTTCCACTTTAAGTGACATTCTTCGATTTTGGGATTTATTTTATTCAGAGTCGCCACCTGGATTTTTACGGTGTTCCGGGACACCATTTATTTATTAGAAATCCCAAAACTGAGGAAATTTTGACTCTGTTTAAATTGTCTGCGAACCAGAAATTCGGGTAAGGAATTCTGTTAACCCGGGAGAAGGTGTTAGGCATTCCCGAGTTCCGTGGTTCTAGCATGATCGCTTAATGATTAAACTTGGCCTAAATTGTTTAATTACTGATTTTAGCACCTAAATGCATTTTTTTATTTTTACCACTTTTAATATTCTATTTTATTTAAAGAGTTCTTTTGAGACGGGTCACGTATGCGTAAACCCGTAGAGTTTAAAACGCGTCTAAAATCATGTCACGCGGACGTGTACACAATTCTCGACACTAAACTCATTTAAGAGATAAATAAAGTTGCGCAAGCATGTACGCAATTCCGATAATTTCAAGAAAAATTCGTTCCTAAAGCGTCTCTACGAGTATTCATTTTAGTCTTTATTTGTGTTAATAAATGTATACACAATTTGAGAAAAAGGTATATTTTAGTTTGATTTCATTCAAAGTTACGTAGAAGTATACTTTGATCATTAATTCATTATCTAAGGTAATCTCTACCTAAAAAGGCTTTGAACTCGAATCTTACTATACGTTACTCAAGTCTGATTCCAAATCATTTAAGACAATATAACAAATTGCATATATACAATATAACAAATTGTATAAAATTAGCAGGGAAACAATCAATGTAGTTATTTTTGGAATAGAATTGGACATAGGTATTTCGTGAAGAAATACAAGAATTCTATACATAAATTATTATTATTATTCTTTTTTTGATAAACACGTACTGCTAATATTTAATATTCTATCCGATGGAAGATTAAATAGGATAACAACTGTTTTCGTTATGGCATAGAGACGATGAATAGTTAATAATCAAATTAGCCCCTGATTCTCTTTAAACTAACCCTCAACACTTTTTAAATAAAATGAAATGAATGGAAAATTGTTCGTCCTGTTTTAGCTTCAGCTGCATACATATCAAACTCTGATTAATAGCCCAGTTTGCGTGAAAGAAAACAGCAACTAATACAAGAGGCGCCATCGCTTGTCATCGTCATGGTATAATTGCATTATATTACTAGTCGAATGTAAGATATTTACTATTGGAAGGTAACTATTAATCTATTACAACTTTGTGAAAAAACTGGACTAATATCTGTTTTACTTTGAATATACTATATGCAGGCTGATATAACTAATCTCCAGCCCTCTTTCAGCAGCCAAATCCTATTTTTTATTTGGCTCAGATCTTACTGATTTGGCCAACTGGTGACAAAATCTATAGATTACAGCCATGCGACCAACAATCACCTTCAAACTATCACATTCAACCATATACGCATAATCTATGAGAAGGCCTTGTATTGAAGATTAAATATGGAACTGAAAATAAAACTTAATCCAAATTATCACTTTATGCAAGATTCATGTGCAACCAAAGTCACGAAGCTACCAAACTTAATACATTCAGTAAGCAAAGAACAACAATTATACTGAGCAAGCAAACATCATACTGAGCATAAACATATATTATTATAACTTCAGTTTTCAAGGAACATTCAGGTTTATAGTGCTACATACCTAACAGTGAATGGAGGAAAAGATAAGGACCAAATAAAGGCCTAGAAAACCAAGGAGAAGATAGCAGCTTCAGCGGCAACCAACAAATATACAGCAGGATACCACAGAAGGAAACCCAAGAAATCCCAGGATCGACTTCAACTTCCAATTTCAACTTTGATATAGCAATAATAAACCCAGTTTTACTCAGTTTGAATCATCTTTCCTTCTACTTTTTTATACTCTTTAGGTATAGAAAATGAGTGAACAGAATAGAAGTTTTAGAAGAACATCCTTTTGAAAACGAAAATTTCCATAGAAAAATCCTTTGGAAGCTCTGTATTTCTTTCTGAGAGTAAATGTATCCAATTTAAGTATTCAGTCTACTTTTAGAGTATGTTTCCGTCTCTACATCTCCNCCCCCCCCCCCTTTTTTTTTGTGAATGAGGGTCTCTATATATAGGGCAGACTCCTCTTATTTCCCCCATGTGCTATTCCCTGAAATTAAGGGATAAGGGGAATATTTTGTAACAGATTTCCCTGTCCCTTCTAGGGGTTTTCTAACAAATTTTTGATCTTTTAAATTATTTTCAACCCCTTAAGTTCTGCTTAATATCTATTCAACCCCTTTTTAAATCTTTTCAACTATTAAAAGTAGTTTAATAGAGATAAAAATAGCAACAAACAACAATAGGGTAAAATTAAACTAATTAAACTCATTTAGATACTAATTAATTAAGTAGTTAGCTTAAGTAATCGTGTCAATTAGTGATTTACAGAGAACCGTAGTGTAAAACGGGCACAAGAATAAAGCATAGAGGTTTTTTTTTCATTAATCTTAAACTATATCCTAGTTTTAAGACATGAAAGAACCAAATATTAGAAGAAAAGAAGTAGAGAGGAAGTCACAGAGTACCAGTAGTGGTCTCCATTTTTTTTTTTGGTTGAATTCTTGAAATTTGCCGGAGTTTGGCCGGACTACGGCGACCTACAAAAGTGACCCTTACTCACATGAATCGACGGCTCTCGTTGAGAACCATCGACTCATGTAAGTTTGAGTCACAGAGTCGCTTGGGATCATCTTCAGAATGTTCTAGGGTTTTCCATTTCCAAATCTGAGATTAAAGAAATTTGAATGAGTTTTTTGGTGAAATAGATGGTAGGAGATGGTTGAGAAGGGGGGAGGAGAGTTTTCCATTTCCAGATCTGAGGTTAAAGAAATTTGAATGAGTTTTTGGTGAAATAGATGGTAGGAGATGGTTGAGAAGGGGGGAGGAGATTATCTGGTAAAAAGTTGGAGTTGATTGGAGAAGCTCCGCCGCTGGAGGCGATTTCCGGCCGGCGGAGTTAACACGGGGTGAGAGAGACGAGAGAGAGAAGGGGAATGGGGTGTTAGACTTTAGTGAAATAAGGGGGTGGGGGTGTGGTTAGGACATATATATACTTAGGGATTGGATAGTTCTCAGCCGTTGGATCTGGAAAGATTAACGGCTGAGATTAACACTCTCAAAAACGGAGTTGTTTGGGTAGTGTATGGGGCAGGCCAAACTTCAGTATATTGGGTGTTGAAGTCTTTTAAAAACGAACTAACTAACTTCAGTATGTTGGGTGCAGAAGTCTTACAAATTAACTAAATAACTTCAGCATATTGGGTGCTGAAGTTTTTACAATTGAACTAAATAACTGCAGCACTGTTGCTGAAGTTTTGCAATTAAACTAAATAACTTCAGCACTTCTGCTGAAGTTTTCACAAATGAATTGATAACTTCAGCACTTCTGCTGAAGTTTTCACAAATGAATTAATAACTTCAGCACTTCTGCTGAAGTTTTCACGAATGAACTAATAACTTCAGCACTTTTTGCTGAAGTCTTCACAAATGAATTAATAACTTCAGCATATTGGGTGCTGAAGTTTTTGCAATTGAACTAAATAACTTCAGCACTTCNAAAAAAAAAAAGGGTATTGGGTTCGGTTGCTGGGTCGTGTAGAGTTAAGGATTGGGCCTGGGTAATTTTAGCCCAGGTCTGATTTTAATCCCCTTTAATTAACTAAACTAATTAAATTAATTAATTTCAAATCTAATTTAATCCAAGAAATTTAATAATTAATTTTAAACCTTATTTTACATCTATTTACAAATTAGTCAAGAATAAAATGACTAATTTTATATTCCTAATAAAATCTATGTTTCATTCGAATAAAATGATTAATTTTTAGTAATTAGTTATTAAAACTACATTACGTTAAATAACCATCATTCGTCTATTATATAGTTAATTATAAAAAATAAAAAAAATGAATTATGCAAAAAATATAAATCTTTCACAATTAAACACAAGAAAATCAACAAAGATTCATAAAATCAATTGATTTATTGAGATTTTTATCGGATGATATGGCGAGTAAAAATCACATGCTCACAGCCTCAACGCATCCTTAGAGACATTTGTTTGTTTTCTCCCCCAACAAGTGTCCACAAACCCCTTCAAATGTTTGCATGCATTTTGACTTGGAGCACCGGTGAAGAAACCTCATTGCTCTAGCAAAGTGAGCATCACATTGTTGATTTGAAAGTTGCCCGCCCTAATACGGGGAGGGACTATTGCGCTTGCATCCTTCATCTGACAGGAACTGGAGTTCTGTGGCCGCACAATTCTGAACTGCGGCCACGGAGCAACTTTTTTGCGGTCCATAGATTTAGAACTGTGGGCACAAGACAATCTTCTGCGGTCTGCAATATTAGGGTTGCGGCTGCAAGGCAATCTTCTACGGTAACACAATTCTCATCCGTTTTTCATTGAGGCTCTAGACTTGGTCTTTTTGCATACTCTCTGATCTTGTGCTTAGAATGATCCTTTTTTAGTCGGATTTCATCTTGGGGGCCCAACTTCCAGCATTCCTATAATTTTGCGCAATTTCATTAGTTTCGGGAACACAATCCATGCTTTTAGACTAAAATAAAATTTAAAAGGCGCTAATAAGTAGTCAAAATCCCCACTTATCAAACATCCAATAGGAACCCCCAAACCTGGTGTCACAAGTGCATGAGCATCTACTAAGAAGTACAATAATAATACAACATATCCAGAATAAAAGTTAGACAGGAGAATATAAATAACTCTAATGGAGACTTTTTATGTTGCGGATCGTAACATAGAATGCAACTCAACGTAAAATCCCTGCAACAACCGCACATCTACGCCCAAAATATCACCAAACACATACACACACACACATACACACACACACACACACACACACACACACACACACACATATATATATATATATATATATATATATATATATGTATCAACAAAAATAACAACATATCCATTAAAATCCCACTAGTGGGGTCTGGAGAGAATAGAGTGTACGCAGGCCTTACCCCTACCCCGAAAAGGGTAAAGAGGTTGTTTCCGGGACTCGCGACTCAAAAAGAGAGACAATAATATCAGAAAATAAACAAATGAAAAGGCATGTAACAACAATAGATGCTAGAAAAAAAATAGCAACAACGAATAAGTGAAAGGACAATAACACAAAACTATGCAAAACACTAATGTGAACACAACATAGACCGATAACAAACCTAAACAAAACTCTATTAGACTACCCGGTACAAAGAGGGAAGAACTCTCGACTACCCCCTAGCCTACCACGCTAATGCTCGACCTCCACATGTTCCTATCAAGAGCCATGTCCTTAGAAATATGAAGCCGCGCCATGTCTTGCATGATCACCTCGCCCCAATATTTCTTAGGCCGCCCTTTGCCTCTTCTCGTACCTGCCAAATAAAACCGCTCACACCTCCTAACCGGTGCATTTAGGCTTCTCCTCCGCACGTGTCCAAACCATCTAAGTCACGCTTCCCACATCTTGTCATCCACGAGAGCCACACCCACCCTCTCCCGAATATCTTCATTCCTAATCTTATCAAGCCTAGTGTGCCCACACATCCATCTCAACATCCTCATTTCTGCTAGTTTCATCTTCTGGATATATGAATTCTTGACTAGCCAACACTCAGCTCCATACAACATGGTCAGTCTAACCACCGCTCCATAGAACTTACCTTTGAGTTTCGGTGGCACATTCTTGTCACATAGGACTCCAGATGCTAACCTCCATTTCATCCACCCCACCCCAATACGTTGCGTAAAATCCCCGTCGATCTCCCCATCTCCCTGGAAAATTGACCCTAAGTACTTAAAACTTTCTCTCTTGAGCATGACATGTGAGTCAAGCCTAACTTCCACATCGGCTTCCTCCGTCACGTCGTTGAACTTACATTCCATATATTTCTTCTTAGTCCTACTCAACTTGAAACCTTTAGACTCCAAGGCCTGCCTCCATTCCTCCAGTCTCCTATTAACTCCGTCTCGCATCTCATCAATCAGAACTATATCATCATCGAATAACATACACCATGGAACCTCTCCTTAGATATGGTGTGTCAGTGCGTCTATCGCCAGAGCAAATAAGAACGGGTTGAGTGCATATCCTTGGTGTAACCCCATAACAACCGGAAAAGGTTTTGAGATAGTTATGAGGTCGGACTGCACACCGTATCGACCCTGGAATCATGCCTTCGTTGGCTTGATATAGCGCTTGGGCTTATAGGAGCCCCTCCGGAGTCTTTACACCCCAGTGAGCGCACAAATAATTGAGGGATGGATCTTGTCCGAGTGTTATGTTACGAAGATGGACCTTCTCCGTGGGGCTTATGTTCTGAAGATGGATCTTCTCCGTGGGGCTCGATCGGCCTTTCCTTGGTACTAGGTGATTGTGTCACTTGTGTTTATGTAATATCCAGGATGGACTTTCCCTGGGCCGGAAGGTCGTATTCTAGTACTGAGTGGACCACCTTATGAGAGTTTGATTACTGAGTACACATCATTCTTGATTCTATATGAATTCATGCTAGTATGCAGGGCTACAGACATAAATTGATGCATCTTGTTTATTTTCTGATATATTACTGTCATGTCAAAGTTATATACTGTTGTTCGAATTATCGGAGGTTTAGTCTGTCACTACCTCTCAGCCCGTAATTTGGTTTCATTACTACTGAGTTGGTGTACACAGGTTACCCCCTGCACCTTGTGTGCAGATCCAGGTACATCGGGACTCAGCTCTGGTTAATGAGTAGCAACAGTTTCATCAGAGTTGACGAGGTAGCAGCTGGCGACCGTGATCTCGTCATCTCTTCCTTTTCTACCTGTCGTATTTATTTTTAGACTATGGTGATCATTTCTTTTTGGTTGTATTAAGTACAAGCAGCTCATGACTGTGTGACACTGGATCCGGGGTTTGTAGGATTTGGGTTGTATTAAGTACAAGCAGCTCATGACTGTGTGACACTGCTTGGTTGTATTAAGTACAAGCAGCTCGTTCATGTATTTGATTGACAGTGTATTTAGCCGTGTTATAACTTCTTTGCTATTGTATTCATTGACGGCATTCTGGCGTACTCTCGTAACCAGGGGTAGCATACTCATCATTTGATGATGGTATTACAATGATATAGGAAGGATAAGATTTGTGCGAAATTCTCCAAGTGTAAATTTTTGGCTCAGTTCAGTAGCATTCTTGTGACACGTGGTGTCCAGTGAAGGTATCCGTGTGGTCAGACGAGTGTGAGTAGAGCTTCCAGAAGCCCAAGAATTCCTTGACCACAACTCCACTGTTAGTATTGCCATCAGCTTTAGGTTCTTATACCGTTTGATGGGATGTCTAGGGGGCAGGCAGTGGTACTGTTCTAATGTAGCAAGGAATAGTAATTTCGTGATAGCTATGATTTTCGGAAGTGTATAGGGAGATATCATTTTGAGGTTAAGTCGGCATGGATATCTCCTGCGGGATGTCCTGAGGTGTGACCCTTCTGTCTATCTGTAGTAAGTTCTCTCTACCAGTAGATGTTGTATGTTGTAATTGGAGTTTAGCTCGCTTGTGGAGTTGGCATGATCATTACAATCNAGGGATGTACCATTTGATTGTCACTAAGCTTATTCGTGTTTCGTAGTGTTCTATGAGTTACCTTTCGGTGTTTCGAGGAGTTGTGATCGTTGGTTACATATGTGCATAGGGTGTAGTTCTATCGGGGCTTTATAGTGAGATTTGAGTAAGACAAGTAAGTAGTTGTTGTAGGATTGAGACTTGTTGGTTATGTTCTTTCTGATTAGGGTGGCATGGTATCGTCCAATTTCCCCCGTGGTTATGGCAATGCACTTTGAGTAATTGATGTCGAATTTTGCATGGTTATTGATTTTGAGCAAGGTGGCTTGGAGTGTGTCATGTGGTCCAGCGGTTGGATGGGATCACGCTTTGCAGCTCAGTTAGGTAGAGGTATGATCCTTGGTGTCGGATATGTGTGATGTGGTTTCACAAGGTGTATCAGGCTTTTAGCATGATGTGGTAATGGTAAGTGTTAGTGGCAAGATAGCCCTCTCGTGTGAGTCTTCTTTATTTAATGAATTGAGCTCTTGATACGTGGTTATTGAGTGCACAAGTTGCACAAGTTATGGCTCTGGATGTTATTGATACTGATCGGGCGAATGGTTGCTGGTTTATACGTGTTTCTTTCATCGTCGACAGTATATGGAAGTGTTAGAACGCGGCATGGTTTGATAAGAGGGTATCTACTGGTATTGGGTTATTTAAACAACTATTGTGGTTAGGAGTTATTTCTATGAGTGGCTGAGCCACGCGGTATATTATGTGATATTATCTTGGGTTACGGATATGGTTTGATACAGCGTGTTCAGACTATTTTAGCTTATAGTCGTGGAAATTTAACTTGTTAATTATTTCAGAAGTGGAAACTTGGTTTTAAGGATTATAGGTCAGGATTTGATAATGAAATTTCAGTTATGTTGTGTTATCTGACGTAGATGGGGTAGGGTGACATGGTATCACCTCTGAATATGTTCATGGAAGGTTACACAATAATTTTTGGTGGTGTTGGAACAGCTCTAGGCACTTTCAAGGACGAACGTATGTTTAAGTGGGGGAGAATGTAACGAACCGGTCGGTTGTTTCGTAGAACTTGCATTATAATTACTGTTCTTGCCCTGTCATAGGTTGGTTGTACTGTTATTGATGTCTTAGAGTTGGTAGGCTTGGAGTCAGAATGGTTGCAGTGATGATTTAGTCACTTAGTCTTTAAAAAAAAGCCTTAAAATAGGGAAAAGTCAAGTGAGGGTTGACTTATTGGTAAACTACCTCATAATGTGGATTTGATAGCTCCGTTAGGTGATTTGGGACTTAGGAGTGTATTTGGAATGTTTTTGTGATGTCCGGTGTAGAATTAGGCTTGAATTGGCGAAAGCTAATTTTTGGCGATTTTCGGTCGGCAGTGGAAAATAGGCTATCGGGGTCGGAATGGAATTTCTATAGTTGGAACAGGTTCGTAATGTCATTTTGGATATGCCTGCAAAATTTCAGGTCAATCGGAGTTGTTTTGGGTAGTTTCGACATCGTTTGTGGAACTTAGAAAATTCAAAGTTCATAGGCTTGAATTCGATGTGTTTTTGGGGTTTTGATGTTGTGTTTGATGTTTCGCAGGCTCGACTAAGTTTGAATGATCATATATGATGCGTTGGTATGTTTGGTTGGGGTCCCGAAGGGCTCGGGATGGTTTCAGGTGGTTAACGGGGAGTTTGGAATGGTTTTGATATTGCTGATGTTGTTGTTACTGGTGTTTTCGCACCTGCGGAAGGGGAGCCGCAAGTGTGGTTCTGCAGGAGCGGACATGGCACTGCATGTGCGGAAGTTTGGCTGAGTAAGAAGAGTCCGCAGCTGCGAGGTAATTGCCGCACCTGCGAGGCCGCAAGTGCGGGAGGTCGATCGCAGGTGCGGAAGTTGAGGTCCTTGGGGTTTTCCGCAGGTGTGCACCTGGGATCCGCAGGTGCGAGTAAGTGGTCGCAGGTGCGGAACCACTGGGCAGAAGGTATAAAATCGTGCCTTCGCGAATTTTAGTCATTTTTCTCAATATTTCATCCGGCTTTGAAGCTTTTGAAGGGTTTTTGAAGAGGGGATTCGATAGTTCTTCATTGAGGTAAGGTTTCTAGACTCTAAACACGTTTATATGTGATTAAAGGTCGGATTTATGGTGGAAAATCAGGGGAAAATCAGTGCAAATTGGGTTATTAGGGCTTGGGATTAAGAGGCTTTAAAATGGGAATTTGATGGGTCATTTGGACTCCAATTTCTGTGTTCTTTGTATTCCTGGGAGGATAACGTTTCTTGTGGTGTAAATTTTATCGAGTTCCGAGATGTGGGCTCGGGGATCGGGTTTGACCAATTTCGGGATTTTTGATTATTTTTGATAAATTTAGATTGGGATTAGTTCCTTAGGACATTATAATGATATACATCTGATTGTTGGTAGATTTGGAGCATGCGGAGGCCGAACTTAGAGGCAAGGGCACTGCGGAGCAGTATATTAGCCGGTTTTGAGGTAAGTAACGCTTCCAAACTTGGAACTGAGGGTTCGAAACCCCAAATTATCTGATATTTGATGTTAATTAAGGTGACACACTTGCCAAGTGACGGGCATGCGGGCGTACACCGAATATTTGTAGCCTGGCTCATCCCATGGCACTGTCTAATGGTTATCTCAGGTTGATATTTGTACTGTGAAGGTTGAATTTACCTTGAACACAATAGAAATCATGCTAAGTATAAATATTGAGGCTTCACGCCGATATGTTTAGACCGGAACGGTCGATTATTGCTGTCTCTATATGTGACTATTGTTTTCATGTGCTCAGTCCTGTTATTGTATATGTTTCACGCCTCAGTCTCATAAGTTGCTAGTTTATTTTATATTATCATTGGTTTGGAATGATTTCAATATGTTAGAGCATTGTGAGTGAGACTGGAAGGTACTACTGAGTGAGGCTTGGAGCCTGGTTTTGAGACAGTTATGAGGTCGGACTGCACAGCGCAGCGACCCTGGAATCATGCCTTCGTTGGCTTGATATAGATCTTGGGCTTATAGGAGCCCCTCCGGAGTCTTTACACCCCCAGTGAGCAGACAGATAATTGAGGTATGGATCTTCCCTGGACATGGATCTTGTCCGAGTGTTATGTTCCGGAGATGGACCTTCTCCGT
>ML380926.1:33421-65379 GCA_005239525.1 Nicotiana knightiana | reverse complement strand
ATATATATATATATATATATATATATATCTTTCGATCCAAATCTCCTCAATAATAAAACCACCAGAACTCAGTCCCCAACTCAGTATTTATCATGCAATGCAGTACAGGGGGAAAGCTCCCGGAATCTCGTCCATAGTCCCAATTTAAATATGCGATGCATTACTGGGGGAAAGCTCCCGGATCTCGGTCCGTAATCCCAATTTAAATATGCAACGCAGTATAGGGGGAAAGCTCCCGGATCTCCGTCCGTAGTCCCAATTTAAATATGCAATGTAGTACAGAGGAAAAGCTCCCGGATCTCCGTTCGTAGTCCCAATTTAAATATACAATGCAGTACAGGGGAAAAGCTCCCGGATCTCGGTCCGTAGTCCCAATTTAAATATGCAATGCAGTACAGGGGGAAAACTCCCGGATCTCGTTCCGTAGTCCCAATCTAAATATGCAATGCGGCCACTGAGGAAAACAACCAGAATGAGACAGAAACAACATATATTGCCAGAACCGGCGCATAAGCAAACAAGACGGAATGCAAAGTTCGATGAGTAAATCAATACATAGGCTTAAATCACAAAAATGGTAAAAACTCACTCATAAGAAGTAGCCACTGAAAGGAATGCCAAGCACAAAGAGAAGCAACATAACGAGGGGAAAACAAGGCAAATATAGAAACGATTCTATATATTCAAGTTCGCAACCAAGAAACCAAATCATCCCGGTAAGGGAATCATCTATAACGAATCTCACTTAGACATTAGCTTCACCGAATAAACTCAGGTTGAACAATGCTCAGTAAATAGGCAGCATCAAAGAATTACCATCAACATGGGCGGTCATCAATTAAACCTAAGTAGTGCTTAAGGGAAAATCATTTAAATCACAATGTACGACTCACGGGCATACTTGACACCAACGTATAGATATTCCAATTACTTGTTAGACAATTATAGGGTGAGACTATACTATTATACCTCATTTTAACACGGGAAAACTATAGTATAACATATTGGATTATTACATTCTTACCTACTTAAACATACTTTGGTCCTTAAACATGCTAAGAACTACTCCGGGAGCTGCCCCAAAATCACTGTTCAACACCTTGTGCACCTACTCGTGCCACCACAACCCAGTTGAGCACTTTAGCTTGAGCCAGACTGAAGATCGTCCCTTTTGTTTAGTCAATAAGCCTTAGAACCAAATTCCAATCTCTGAATTTCTCTACAAGACCTTATTCTAACATACAAACATCGTATAAATCACTACACACTGTACCAAAATAACATCCTCCGACCACAATAGTTGAAATTTCACGAATCTGTATTAACTCTCGCAACACTGTCGTGACGAAAGAGATGTGTAGAAACTTATAACCACCTGCCGAATCAACAAATCGTGGAGTCTCTTCTCCGGACAAGAACCAATACCTCATTCTGAACTGAATAACCATAATTTCTTTTTAACATACCCTACACTACTCCGATCGCATTGGTCTTAGGTCCAATAATCTCGTCTCACCCTATACAAGCTACTCGAGCAATAAGCCACCTCAAACACCGTCTAAAATCTCATATGGTACCATCAAAGAGTCGACAAGCTACAACTTGAATATGACCCATAAGGAAGAACGAACTATGGCAACGAACTATCCCATCCGCTTAACGAATAAAATGACCAAACCGATGTTATGGCTCTATCTCAGAGATGGGAAACAAGGTACACAAAATAAGTATAAGGAACGGTACTTAGCACCTCACTGTTGCGGCGTGCAACCCGATCCAACTATGACGCTGTTGCAACGTTCAACCCGATCCAAACATGACACTGTGGTGGAATCCAAAACGATCTGAATATGATATCGATGCGGCGTGCAACCCGATTCATACAACATACCTTTGGTGTCTCACCACCCGATCCAAACAATGTACTTGTGGCGGCGTGCCACCTGATCCACACATAAAAATCAATAAGGAAACACCCATCAAGCCAAAATGCTTATACTTACGAAATGCCCAAATATCAACCACAAGCACGCCAAGTGCATAATACAATTTTGGGGAGACTGACAGTGCGGTACGCCACAAAAACCCAAGCACGACTAAGGTGCGATAAATGACCTGCATCTCGAGAGCCATCTTGCTCATATAACACCACAAGCTACACGGGATCACAACATATATGCGAATAATCAAGCCGTCTCACAACCCACCTAGCACAATTACTACACATAATAACTGATGATGGGAATACCATCCAATTCCTGAGAGTCCTCCATAACAGTACTATGCTGAATGAGCACAATCAATCTGATGTAAATCTACCAGCAGACCTCAAGCTGATTCCGATTATCTTATATTGGGCTAATAACCTTTCAAGGATCCGTAATAACCCTATTAATAACACACGAGGACATCCGTCAAATCCAGAACAAACTCACACGGTCCATAACCAAAGGAATAGAGTGCCTCCTAATCATAACCTCTCCCATTAGTGACAGTACCAAAATATCCATACATGATTTAAATCTCTAACAATCAAATGACTAACACATCACCATTATACTATCTTCTCGTGGGATATACTCCCATAACATTTCACACCAAGTAGTAAAATCTGAACATCAATGGCCGTCGACCATGCTACATCCATAGTGCTAGTCCAGCATCCGCATTTCAATACCCAAAACTTCTTCCCCAAACAGACCATCCTTAGACTGCCTGAAAATAATGCCAGCATACTCTAAATCTCTTAAATCTTCCCCCTCCTCCAAGCTTGTGACATTCTTATCAGCACCAAACCTTAACCTTGGTCCTCAACCTCCAAATTTCCATACTGCCGGCTGCACTTACCATGCCGCTATACGAGAGTACATTAATTCATCATAACTCCTTAACCACCAATATAATAAACACTCATCATCTAGAAACCTCAAATCGTGGTCTAAACCGCCATTACCGTTCCGAAAATCCATTTACAGAACGAGGCCATTTGAATCTAACACCTCTCAAATCAAGAAAATTATGGTGGCCGTCGAGACCCAACATACAACCACCACTCACCTGTATACCGTAACACGATGAAGGAACTGATCATTGCCAGAATCATGCTGATTCAAACCATTACTAACCGACCTACTTCATTCAATTTACTCTTGATTTGTCTTATAAATAATAATAGATCAATTCAATAACATCACGAAACTCAACAACACTCCTACTGAGTGACCCAATTCATGAGACTTTTGTAAGGCCCTGTAAAAATTTTCTAAGGGATTCAAGTTTTGTGGAGCCAAAGTAGGGTAATGTATACAATTGTAGTAGTTAATCTTGGCGGCGAGCTTGCTCGCCGAAATACATACTTTTTGGGTTGAAGAATGCATCGAGGTATTGGTGGAATTTTTTTTGCTGAATGGCCAGTTATGCGGTCATATTCACGGCCGCAGATCCATTATGCGGGCCGCATACCTATCGCAGAATTGAGCAAAAAAATGGTTGAATTTTGAAGGTCATTTTGCTATCCATTATGCGGTTGCATATCCATTTTGCGGTCCTCACATCCATCATAGATTTTGTGTGAAAAATTTTGTCGGGTGATTCTGCGTTCCATTATGCGCTCGCATTAGTTGTCTGCAGACCGCAGACCTGTCGCAGCCCTGTCCGGACTATTCCAGTTTTTGTGCATCACTTTCGCGGTCCATTTTTCGGGTAAGTTCTTCAAGTATCAAAGAAGCTAATCACTAGATCACCATCTATCCGTGTAAGTTCTTGTCCTACATCATCCATGCAAATTGGTTAAGGTCTAAGTAGATTGTGGAGTTGGAGATAGGCCATGCGTGTGCCAGTAGGTGGTAGAATGTGAGGTTGTTGAACTATTTGGGTAGTATCTTATTGAAATAGGTTGAGGGAGCAAGAGATAACCATTATAGAGAGTTGTAGTCTATTTTACATACTAGGTGTTTGATAAAATTCCTAAGAGAGTTACACCTTAAGAATCCTTCTAATTATTATCTGATTTTCGCTATCTTCCTATAAATTGTTATTGCTAGGAGTGTTGGGGTATTGTAGTAATTTAAGGAAAGCTCAAAGCAAGGTATGTTGGCTAAACTACTCTCTTAGAATTGAATTTCATGATGTTCTCGTAAGTTTCAAGTATGGTTTATGTGTTAAAGCATTATAACTTCAATTCATGTTTCAGATGAAAGTCCATTATGCATACCTTGGAAAGAATACTCAATGCGTCTAAAACTCCTATTGCTCATATATATATATATATATATATATACACACACACTTAGGGCCTTGATTTTCGAATGCTCATATAGTTGATAATCTATAAAGATGCTTGAAAGTGAAAGAAGTGAGTTGGAGATATAAAGTGTGGCCAACGTACCAAGAATGAAAATTATAGATGTGACCAATGGTGCCAAGGAAATGAAATGATGTGAGAGAAGTTATGAAATGAGCCTTGATTCAAAGGTTCCGAATTGACTTCGAAAAAATATTTGCCTAAAAGCTTATATACTCAAGTTATGCCCAAATGTGGATGTTTTAACTAATGCGATGCTTAGTAAGTATTTCCAATGTGTTTTGAGATCTTATATATTCATGATTGAAATTATTTATTGCCCTTTTGGGAAAAGTATTTCAAGAAAAATGATGTGTTACTCGTTTATGATTTTAACTTATGCTTCAATTGCCAATCATTTTACTCGATTTCTTGGAAAGAAATCCATTATGTTTAAGGTCTTCATCACTAATGAACCTAAAGTTGTGATTTCCAGTATATTCTATATTTGTTGATGATGCTTGAAAGTAAAGAAAAGAAAGCGTGAAATGTGAAATACGGCCACCGTGCCATGAAAGAAGAATCATATGTATGGCCAAGAGGACCAATGAAATAATAATGATGTTGTGCATGGTTGAAGTTACTAACGAGGCTATATATATAGTGTGAAAGTTAATGAGGTGAATATAAAAATATATTTGTACTTTTTTTCCCTTGTGTGCAAGACACAAATATTTTTGGGAGTATCTTTAGCAAACCGAGAAAGGGTGGGTCATAAGGCCCACACCCGAAACTACACATGCCGGTGTAGGGGTGGATTATGATTATTCACCTATTTGGGATGTGATTGAAATATTGATGTGATTGTGATTACTCCCCTTAATTGGGATGATAATATTAGCTGTAAATTGGAAAGTCAACCCACACGGCATATGTGGGAAGGCGGCCTAGCCGATCAGGTGGAGATCGGACACCATGTTGCGCACATGGTGTACTACTGTTGGTAACACCCTTTTTTTCCGCATCACATGTCAAACCACATTGTTCGTGGGGAGATGTCCTAGCCGATCGGGCGTGATTGGGCTCCGCGCTGAAAATACGGTAGTATGTCGGTGCTAGTGATCTCCCAACAAAAAAATTATTATTTTCGTATTTTTGAAAATTATTATTTTTTAACTTGGCATTTGGATATCAGTAATTGTTACTTTTTGCTTCCATGGTGTTTCCTCTTCTAATATTGGCATTCTATTTTGAAAGAGGACATTTAGCTTTACATAATAGTACTATTCCACATGTATTAATGTCCATTTTGCCAGGGGCGATGCATCTCCAATAGATGTAGGTGGTTCCTCAACGGGAAACTTTGGTACTCGTTAGCAGTCACTCACTATTCAGCAGGCTTTGGCAATCTCTACTTTGTTCCGAGCCTTGTGTCATTTGACGTTTTATTTTGAGCTTTAAGGTATAGCCGAGGCCTTGTCACCGACACTTCCATTCTTCTCTTCTGTTGTACTTAGAGGCTCCATAGACATGTTGTGGGTGGTGTCTGATATTGGGTAATGAACTAGAAGTGTTGGTATGTGGCAAACATGTTTTTCATCATATATATAAACTTGTAATATTTTGAAAGTCGTCAATGAATATCTTTTGAATAATGGGAAAAGAATATGGAACACTTGACTCTTCTCGTGTCTATCACTTGTATTGATTCTTATATTATTAATGGCAAACGTTGGGTAGAAGGCATCTAGAAAGCTTGCTTGGCCGAGTTATTTAGGTTGAGCGTCGGTCGAGCTCCCCGAGGTCGGGGCCTTACATATACATCGTCGGAATACCCATGAACCATCTCATACCCTCCTCATGCACACAATAGCATCCCAAACTGGTACACTCACTCTGAAATACCTTCCGCGAATTCGAGAATATTTCTCTCATTTTTTCCAATACCGCCCTGTAGACCTGATGATAACATTGAAAATTCCCCAAGTGTTCTTCACACTCTGCTGCAAAATCCCGGTCTTCAGCCATATAACGAACCCATTAGAACCACTACTGAGAGTAACCTACTCTGACTTGGTCCCGAATATAAGCCAAACTCTAGTGCGCTGTCAGCACATGAACACTCCCAAAGAAACAACCAGATGAACTATTGTCCTTGTGCATCACATCCACAAGAAGCATAAACTCTGAGTCTTTTCAAAACCTGTGCATGAATCGATTAAGCAAAATATATCACACATTCATCAAGTCCTTTGCTCGAATAACCCCTGATGTTTTCTTTTCTTATTCATAACTAATCCACCAATGCATCGATAACCAGAAGCTGCTTAAGCAGACAACCACAGGATCCACTCGTAGACGTTGGGCTCCCCCACTTAGCTTTAAGCTACCATTAAATAATGTAGAACCCACTAAGGTTCTTCCTTCTCAATTACCATGATCTCGCACCGCCAACTTGCCAAATTTCTCACAGTCCCTTGTTAAACTCTTCATGAACATTCTGAACTATCAGCAACAATCGCATACTCGACCTTCTGCCGGGTGGTATGTAGAACTCTTTGTAGAAACTTCATCAAAATCACGCAATCTCTAGCCTGTCCATAGGAGATAGCCCACCTGTGGAATTCCATACAGACATGTTCCATTGATGCAGCACAGGGTAAAACTACCACGAAATCATTAAACTCTCCTGAGCCTATGCTCGCCCGCCAACTGTAAGAGTCTGTTCATTCCCCATAGACATTAACTGAAAGTCTGAAAATACATTCCAAACTCGAAGTCACGTTGCATCCCAAATTGTTAAGAAAGTTTTTTTCACACCCCTCTTCATTTCAAGTAAACCCCCATCTCTGCCATACTTAATCTTCCTTAGTATAGTAGACACCACCCTAGATAAAATCCGTCGACCTAGTCACTGTCTACCATGATTCCCAAATCTCTCTAAACATTTCTCAAGGCATGCGTCTATCCTACCACATAATCCATATTCTACTCTACCACTCCCACTTCGGTTAAACCATCTCCTTTAAGAAACTTCTCGGCCTTTGATTTTCATACTTGACCTGATAGCAATTCAACCACCGCGAGACACCTCCCGCCATGTCCTTCCTCATCGTTCGCTACTCAAATGTTGCATCAAATAAAAATCCATCTTTGTAGCACCTGAACTAATAAATTGCTACCAACTCTAAGCCTCCTCGAAGAACATCTTTCTCGAGCCATCAGCGTTTGAAACACGGATTCGGTTCTGAAACCACTACACACCGCCATTTTTGACAACTGCTTCTTAGACAAAATTTCACCACACTCCGCCCCGAAGGAAAATCAAAGAAGACCATAACACCGACGAACCTTAATGCGTTCAAACAAAGACGGTGACACCACATCACAAATTAAAATTCCACTACGCTTGAAAATATCAGGTCTCATTACTCCATCAACCAAGGCCTGAACACCCATAGTCCGAATGCATTTGCTCCGTAGGAATTAAATGCCGAACATTTAAACCATGAACTAAGAAATCCTCCTTTCGTCATTCATTTCCGCAATCCATAAATAAGCACCCTACGATTTACATCAACACTGCGGGATAACCAGTTATGAACATCATAACAATCCGTGCATAGCCTCAAACCACATGCAATACAAATACAGGGCTGAAACGACAGAACACCCTTCCACAGGATGACGACAATAGCTCATTCGAATACGTAGGGAGATACATCATGCGCTACATATGTAGTACCACTGCAACTTTTTGATGCCCCATTGATAACAACTTCTCAACATCGTGTAAGAGTGAGTAGGAAGGAAATGAAGGGGCAAAAGCCTCGATAGAATCAAATCGCACGACGAAGAATCAAGAGGGAAAGTACTCCTAACAACCCTGTAGCCTCTCGAAGATAAGTATAGACGTCTCCATACTGATATGTAAGACTCTACTAGACTTGCTCATGAATTGTGAGACCCAAGTGAACCTAGAGCTCTGATAGCAAGCTCTCACAACCAAAAATCCACTATAGGCCGTGATGGCGCCCAACATCGCCGTTAGGCAAGCCAACACTTAATTATTCATTTTATCATTTTTAAAATCATGAATCTTTCTTAGATATCGAGGTTAGTGTAATCAAATAGATCATAGTTACGTGCATTCAAATAATAAATGAAAGTGAATCCGTGTAAAACAATCCATAAAAAATTCTAGAAAACCCTCAAAACTCGGTGTCACAAGTGCACGCGTATTTACTAAGGAGTATGATAAGTGGGTATTTTGACTGCTTATTAACGCATTTTAGCTTTAATTTTAGTGTAAAAGCATTGAATTGTGTTCCCGAAACTAATACAATTATGCAATAGTTGCAAGAATGCTGGAAGTTGGTCTCCCGAGATGAAATCCGACTAAAAAAGGAGTAGTCCGAAGTACAAGGCAATAAAGGTTGCAGAAACACAAATATGCGGTCCACAGAAGGAATTCTGCGGCCACAGAAGAAATTGTGTACCGCAGAATTCCATCTACGGTCGCAAACAAAGAGGAAAAGTCTAGTAGACATTTGCGCAAAGTGCGGACCGTACATGAATTGTGCGGCCGCAAAGCTGGGCTAAGTGTCGAAGATGAGAGAGTATGCAAAAAGACCAAGTCCAGGAGCCTTTGTGAATTTCAGACCGCATAAAAATTGTGCGGCCATTGAAGAGTGCCTTGCGGCTACAGTCCTAAATCTGCAGACCATGAAAGAGTTGCCTTGCTACTGCAGTCTAGAAATGTGCGGCTACAGAAAAATGCCTTGCGGTCGCAGTTCAGAAATGTGAGGCCACAAAACTCTAGCTCTTGCCAAATGAAGAAATCTGCAGACCGCACATGGAATTGTGCGGCTGCAGAACCTCCTGAAGGGAAGTTTTATCCGATATTTTTAGCCTTTTATAAATAGATGACTTTCACAATATTAGTTAAAGTTTGAACCTCTGAAGTTGCTGTAGCCGTTTTTATTTACTACTACTTTTTTTTGGTGTTTTTACAATTGATTTAATCATTTTAAACTTCCATTATGAGTTTAATTAGTTTTTCTTCCTTATTTTCTTTAACACATTAGGAGTAGCTATACTTTTACTAGGGTTGTGACCCAACAGTAGTGTGTAAACCTTATGAGTATCTAATTTAGTGCTTGTTTATGATTGGGTGTTGATTATATAGCTTAGTTTTTGCTTCAATTTTATAATTAATAGTTTCAAACATTGATTCATGCCTATTTGACTTAGTCTCTACTTGAGAAAGAGATACCTAGTATAGGATAACTTAGCTAACAAGGAATTGGGTCAATTGAGATATTGATTAATCCAATTGAATGGTTCAACCTAAATATAGTAATAACCCGACTTGAGATTTTATTAACTATTCTGGGTGATACCCGTTTGGTATTGAGAAAGCCAAAGTGGGCAAAAACCACTCTCTAACCGAGAGATATTAAGTGGGTAATTTAGAGTTGATAGCTATAATACACCCCAATCAACAAAACAAGCACTAAAGTGTTTATCCCATTAGGAAGACACCTAAGTCATGGTTACAACCCTAGGCTTTTTATCTATTTTGAAAAACCTTAAAAAAAACTGATCTCTAGTCTTCTTTCTTTATTCTGCAATCATTAGAGTATCATTAAAAGTAGAAAACAAATCCTTATTGTGGAAGTGTAATCAGATAGTTGAGGATAGGCTATAATTAAGTATTTTAGTCATTTATTACACTCTAATTTACTGCACTTTAATTGAGTTTGAGCTTTAATCGCTAGTTTTTGCACTAATTGTGTTTTTTATGCCTTGAAGGAGTGATTCCGAGCTATGTAGATGTTATGGAATGAATTCAAGTGATTTGTAGCTTTGAAGTCTGAGTAAAAACCCAAGGAATTAATACACCATCGTGTTCGGGGATCAACGGATGATAGTTAAGAACGAACGAAGAATCGAGTAGGCATATTGCACACTGTCTAGTAATATGCACATACCATTTTGCTCAGAAGTCAACGGGAGCTCCACAATATATAGCTGGAAAGATAATTAAAAGGGCTACAACTTTCATGTTTTACATTTTTCAAAATTCCAAACAGAGAAGGGTGAAACATGCGCGACAAGTGCGCGTTTGCACACTTGCCGCAAATGTGAGGCAGAACACTTGGTAAATCTGCGGCCAAATCCGCAGCCGCGGACAGCCTGCCCAGTAAAACTATCCTTTTTCGTGTAGGAGAAGGTATAATTGTTTGGGACCGACCCTACTTGGTATATATACATAGAAAAACGTTATTTTTGGGACTTTTGACACAATTTAGACCTAAGGAGGTTTAGGAGATCAGGGATTCGACCTGAGGAGGCAAGAACACACTAGAAGCAAGGCGGGGAATTCTTCTAAGAGTTTTTCTTCCTTCTTCCTATTTCTATTATTGGTAATGAATTTTAGTATTGTAGTTATGCATACTATTATGAATAGCTAATTTTTTATCTACGTTGTATGGAACCTCTTGGAAGATGAATTCTTGTTATGTTTTAATATAATTTACCCTCTGAATTTGTCTATCTGTTCAACTACATGCTTATTTAAGTTATTGAATGGCCATCGAGTTGACTGTGCCTATTTATTATGTGTTGCTTGCGAAATGATACATATTTAGGTGGTTGTTGAACAACGTCACTCCTAACGTATGTGAGAAATCAATACATCGGGTTTAAATGTAGATTTAGAAATAACAAAGCCTTGACGTGGTCATAATGAGCGGTTAGATAAATCCAACTAGCGTAGTTCCAGAGAATATGTCTAGTAAATTGTTGTAGCTGCTCGAGAGAGAATTACGGTACCTAAAGTGCTCACGATCAGTAGAGAATACATAGGCAAAATTATAGGGAACATAGTGGGAAGGATTCCAACATTTGGGGAAATCATAACTCTAGACCTCCTAAATTTAATCTCCAATCCTTAGTATCTTTAATTATTAATTTACTGCTTTAGTTTCTTAGTTAATTATTTAAATATAAGAATTTTAATCTTTATAACTTAAAAATTATTTGAGCTTGTCTTCTTAGCGATATTGAACATTTATGGCGACACCTTAGTTCTCTGTGGGATTCGACTCCGGACTTTTAGACCGGGTTATATTTCCAGCGACTGCTTATCCTTTTTAGGACTAGAGTTGGGCGTGATCATATTTTGGCGCCATTGCTGGGGAACTAACGGTATAGCTGTAGGTGTACATATTGCTAGGTTTCAAGTTTGAACTTTTATTTTTATTTTTTATTTTTTTTGTATTTGATTTTTTTTTATTTTTGTTCTACTTGTTGATTTGAGAAACATGGAATCTTGGAATTATGGGCGTTTATTGGTAATTCTACTTTTGATCCTCATACATATTATGAAGGTGACTACCTGTGGAAACATTATCCAAATATTCCCGAGAAAGAGTTATGTGCACCATCTCAATGTTATGTGTGGAATGTGTGTGGTAATCAAGATGGTCACTTTCATGGTTGTACTTATATTTCTTATCTTTTCCCAACCCCTTATTATGATGGTTCTACTTTTTCTTGTAATGTTAATAGGAACAAAGAACCAAGGGATGATGACCTGAAAGAGATCAAGGATATGCTACGATGCCTTGTGGAACAAAATAATGAGAAACAACAACACATACAAAGACAAGATGCTATGATTCGTAACTCGGAGGCACACGTGAGGCAATTGGTTAAAGCTTTTAATGCTCAACAAGCCAATATTGGGGATAGTATCCAAGAAGAGCAAGCAGTAGATACCGAAATTGAGGTTCTAATGGAGGAGGTCAGAGTAGAACACCAACAATCTAACCAACTAGAATTTGAGGATGTCGATGTTGAAGAAGTAATACTAGAGTCAACCAGGGACGTTGAAGATACAAATTTAGTTGACTGTAGTGTGATTGATGTTGAGGAGGTCAAAAATTTTGAAGTTCATGTATTTGAGCGCGTTGGACCTCATTCCAAACACTTCTCTACATTATGTTCAGATGGTGCAATGGAAATTGATATGTATGAGCCAATGCAAGAGTTAAAGGAAGAGGTAGATGAGCCCTATATTCTGAAATTCTCAAGGCCGCCTAGGCAAAATGACACTCCTTGGTTGAAAGTCAAAAAGTTCATAAAGTATCATTTAATTTTTGGCTCACACCAATTTGTATCGCTCCAAGAGCATGATCATAGAGCAGAATCAAAACTTGGGGTCCAATTCATAAGTTCGAAGTGGAGGCAGAAAGTGATTCATATCGTTGACGTTAAATCAAACGCTTGTTAGGAGGCAATCCAACTTTACTGCTTTCTTTTATTTTTTTAAATTTTATTATTTTTATAGTGTCGATTTTTGATATTTTAGGAGCATGGAAAGCAAAGCCATTGAAAAGATGCAACATCACCAGATGGTTGGAACTAAGTGTGAGGTACCCGCACGAAGGACCAGGCCCGAGAGAAGTCTGAGTACCCCATGGCTGCTAGTGCTTCGGCCTTTGGCCTACCAGGGAGTTTCTTTTAACCTCTTGTATTTATGGGTGTGCATTGGGGACAATATACAATTTTAAGTGTGGGGTGAGGAGATTAACTGGGTGACTTTCTATGCTATTTTAGTTGTGTTAGTTTAATTAATTAATTTTTTTTCTTTTTCGAAAAATAGAAAAGAGTGGTCTTTTCCCGACGATGGATCTTTTAGACAACTTTCTTGAGGGATTTAAGCCTGAAGAAAAAAAAAAATTCTTTGTAGGTACTGTAGTATTTCCCCCTTGGTTTTTCTTTGTGTCGCAGTTCTTTTTCAAGGGTTTTGGTTGAATCGGGTGTAGTTAGTTTTATTTTTTTTAGGAGTAGGAGCCGTGTGAGATGAATTGAATTGAAGCAATATCTCTTGACTTTGTTATGCATTGAGAACATTGAGTACTTTGGTTGTGACGCTTAGGCTCATTTTTTGACTCTTGTATAAGTACCTTAAAGTGTATAAGCTTAACTTTGCTTAACTGCTTTGATTAGAGTGTCTTGATGAAACCAATCCTGAGTGAGTTATGTTCCATGTGTGTGTGAGGTTTGTGTGTTATTCTGTGCCTTGCATTTGATGTCTAGAACTTTTCCCGTGTGTTTGCAAAGCGAAATAGTAGTTTTGTTCAGTCGTGGAAGTGATATAGGCATTTCTTTGTTGAGCCAGATATGTATATTTTACCCGCCTAATTGTTATGTATCATAGCTAACCCCTTGAGCATGTGATCCTATTTCTTTGGCAACCACATTACAAGCCTTACATATTTGTTTTAGTTAACCATCTATTTGAACCTTCTAATCTCTCATGGGCACTTTAACTGTTATGAACTGTGTAATGTTAAAGTGTGGGGTGGTTGGTTTGGCTTTTGAGTGGAACTAATGAAATAAGGAGATATGTGCACTGTGTTGAAAAAGTAAGATCCACTTGAATTTAAAAAAAAGAAAGAAAAGGAAAAAATAGCTTTATTGCTGGGAAAAAAATATTCCTAGATAAGTGGTGACTCTTGATGTAATTGTGCTTAAAGAAGTATGGGTTAATATACATTGATGTAAAGGTGGAGTTTGGTTTGACATAAGTATGGGGTTTGAATGTTAAAGTATATGTATTAAAGTGCTTCGGGAGGTATAATCACTCATATATCTAAATGTATCCTACTCGTCCCGCAGCCTACATTACAACTAAATAAAGTCCAATTTGATCCTAGACTGAATGAGCTCGATTAGTAGAGTAGTACACTACGGGCAGGCCTATGGTGCATATTTTTTGGCATATGAATGTTATTTTTGAGAGTGAGTGAATTCTTTCTATCTTGAATTCCTATGTGTTCTTAATTTTATTGTGTGGAACTACTCTCTTTTGTTGTGTGAGGGCACTTGATTCATGAAGGAAAGGTAATGTCAGTGACCTCAATGTTAGAGTAAGTGGGTGAGTTGTGAATAATACGTGGTACTTGTAAGTAAAATCTTGAGGTGAAGATGTTACACTTTTGTGCTTAGTCTATTTTAAGTATTCTTGGTATGATGAATTAGGAGAATTGTTTAAAAAAGTCGTGTCTATATAAAGTGTAATCCGATTACTCGAGGACGAGCGATGGTTTAAGTGTGGGGTGTTGATGATAGGATATCATTACGTATTTTAGTCGTTTATTACACTCTAATTTACTGCACTTTAATTGAGTTTGAGCTTTAATCGCTAGTGTTTTGTACTAATTGTGTATTTTATGCCTTGTAGGAGTGATTCCGATAATGTTATGGAATTGAAGTGATTTGGATCTTTGAAGTCTGAGTAAAAGCCCAAGGAATTAAGCCGGGATCGTGTTCGGAGATCAACGGATGATAGTTATGAACGAACGAATAATCGAGTAGGCATATTGCACACTGTCTAGTAAAATGCACATAATGTTTCGATCATAACTGCATGAGAGCTCTACAATATATATTTGGAAAGATAATTCAAAGGGATACAACTTTAGTATTTTACATTTTTAAAAATTCCAAACATAATAGGGTGAAAAATGCGGGACAAGAGCGCTCCGTGCACTGGCCGCGAATGTGAGGCAGAACACTTGGTAAAATACGCGGCCGCGGACGGTCTGCCCAGGAAAACTCTCCTTTTTTGCGTAGGAGAAGGTATAATTATTGGGCCCGACTCTACTTGATATATATACATAGAAAACCGTTATTTTTGGGACTTTTGACACAATTTAGACCTAAGGAGACTAGGGATTCGACCTGAGGAGGCAAGAACACACAAGGTGCAAGGCGGGGAATTCTTCTACGAGTTTTTCACTTCCTTCTTCCTATTTCCATTATTGGTTATGAATTGTAGTATTGTAGTTATGCATACTATTATGAATAGCTAATTTGTTACCTAGGGTTTTGATGGAACCTCTTGGAGGATGAATTCTTGTTATGTTTTAGTATAATTTAACCTTTGAATTTATCTATTTGTTCAACTACGTGCTTATTTGAGTTGATTTAATGTCCATCGATTGACTGTGCCTATTTATTATGTGTTTCTTGAGAAAGGATACATATTTAGGTGCTTTTTGAACAACGTCACTCTTAACGTATGTGAGAAATCAATACAACGGGTTTAAAGGTATGTTTATAAATAACAAAGCCTTGACATGGTCATAATGAGCGGTTAGATACAGCCAACTAGCGTAGTTAGAGAGAATATGTCTAGTAAATTGTTTTAGTTTCTTGAGAGAGAATTATGGTACCTAAAGTGCTCACGATCAGTAGAGAATACATAGGCAAAATTATAAGGAATATGAAGGGAAGGATTCCAACATTTGGGGAATTCATAACTCTAGACCTCCTAAATTTAATCTCCGACACTTAGTATCTTTAGTTGTTAATTTACTCTTTTATTTTCTTAGTTAATTAGTTAGATATAAGAATCTTAATCTTTATAACTTAGAAGTTTATTCGAGCTTGTCTTCTTAGCAATATTGAACAATTATGGCGAAACCTTAGTTCTCTGTGGGATTCGACTCCGGAATTTTAGACCGGATTATATTTGCAGCGACCGCTAATCCTTTTAGGGATAGAGTTGGGTGTGATCAATAATCTAATTGTTCAATTTGAAATATATACCCCTAATTCCCATCTTAGATCCACGTGAATTCGACCCCGACGCTTAGTTGGGTTTTCATTATCGCATACTAGCGTTTCATATCTCTTTTGAGGTGTGCTTTGGACGTGATCAATGTTTGGCGCCGTTGCCGGGGAGTTAAAAACTTTGTTAGATATATATTTTGGTGTGTTTTTGGAATATATTCTTTCCTTCTGTGTTACTAACTTGTTTGAGAAATCGTAGGTACAACCATGGCTAGCAATAAGCTCGGAAATATTGCTTTGGGGGATTTGGATGTCGAGGATGAGAAAGTTGATGAGGTTCCTCTTGAACCTCAAGCCAATAGAAGAGGCCTAGTGCCTCATGAAAATGCCCCCGCTCCACCCCTAGATCCACCACGAGCGGCTCCACACCGGGTGTTACCCAATGAAGGATATGATAGTGCAATAGTCCCTCCCAGTATTAGGCGGGCAACTTTCAAATCACCAATATGATGCTCACTTTGCTAGAGCAACACTGTTTCTTTATCAGTTCTCCAAGTCAAAATGCATACAAACATTTGAAGGGGTTAGTGGACACTTGCTTGGGGAGAAAACAAACAAATGTCTCCGAGGATGCATTGAGGCTAAGGCTTTTTCCCTTCTCTTTATGGGAGAAAGCTTTAGATTGGTTGGAATGTTTGTCGAACCATTCCATTCACACATGGGATGAGTTGGCGGAAAAGTTTATTTCTAAGTTCTTCTTTCCAGGGCACATGACTACACTTCAGGATGAGATTTTGGCTTTCAAGCAAGAGCCAAACGAACCACTACACAAGATATGGGAACGCTATAGAATAATGATTAAGGAATCCCAGCAACGATATGACAGAGAATATGATTCAACAATCTTTATATCGTGGGATCAAAACAACCAACCAATGTGTAGTGAATCAACTTACCGGTGGGAAATTCATGACTATATCTTATGCGGAGGCATGTGAGTTTTCAGATTAAATGACGGAAACACCATCGGTATGGCCATGGGAAAGCCATTTCCGAATTGACTACCACCAAGAATCAATTATCAAAGTCTCAACTTCAACACGTGTAAAATCCTAAGCAAGTAATGTCATGGAGGAAGTGAAGATGATGGCGAACAAAAGGAGGACGAAGGGTCCACAAGTGCAACATCGAGTGGAAAATTATGTGCAAGAGGATAGTGGTTTTTATCAAGACGATTCTCGCAATGAACAAGAAGAGAAGGTGCAATATGTGAACAACTTTCCAGGGCAACAATAAAACTTCCAAGGCACAAACCAACAACAATGGAGACCTCAAAACAATCAAGGCAATTTGAATTCTAACAACCAAGGAAATTGGAGTGGTGGAAACAATCAAGGGAATTAGCATAACAACAATAATCATGTAAATTGGGGGAGGGGGGGTAACAATCAAGGCGGATGGAACAATAATCAAAGAAATCATGGATCGGGTTTTCAAAGACCCCCGATGTATCAACAACCGAGCAAACCGCCTCCTTATCCTTCCCATGGTCCTAGTTATTCAAACAATGAGATGATGCATATTGAAAACATGTTCCAGCAAATAATGGAAAGGAATGCCGATTCGGATGCCCAACTTGCCTCACACAACACATCGATCCGCAACTTATAAGTTCAATTAGGTAACTCTCTCAAGCTCTAAATTTCCGTCCTAATGGGGCACTACCAACTGACACGGTGGTAAACCCAAAGGGTGGTAACAACAGGGGGCATGCCATGGACGTTAGTACAAGAAGTGGAAGAGGTGGGAATGCACCTACCTCAAGTCAAAAGCAATTTGTGGATGATGATCAAGTGGTACAATAAGAAGAGGTCCCGAACAATGTGGTGCAATCAAGTGATGAAGTTTGGATTAATATTGATGATATTTTGGAAGAGACTCAAGATGAGGTGAACCCGTCTAGGGATCACATTATTGACATACCGGAACTGGTAGTGCAAAAGGCTAAGACACCATTTCCTAAGCCTCCACCTCCATACCCTCAAAGAATTGCCAAACAAAATGGTGAGAATCATTTCAAAATATTCATTCAAATGATGAAGAGTCTCTCAATCAATGTGCCATTAGTTGAAGCTTTGGAACAAATGCCTGGTTATACAAAGTTTATGAAGGGTCTCGTGACAAAGAAGCGGTCAATAAATTTTGAAACTATCAAAGTCACTCATCAACTGAGTGCAATTGTGCATTCAATGGCTCTTAAGTTGGAGGACCCCAGTGCTTTCACGATTCCTTGTACAATTGGAAGTGCTGAGTTTGATAAAGCTCCTTGTGATCTTGAGGCAAGTATCAATTTGATGGCCGATTCGGTTTTCAAGACCTTAGGAATTAGGAAACCAAGACCCAGCTCTATGAGATTTACAATGGCCGATCGCACCATGAAGATACCTTTGGGAGTGATTGAAGATGTCCTGGTTCGTGTTGATAAATTCATTCTTCTAGTGGATTATGTCATTCTAGATTGTGATGTTGATTATGAGGTGCTGATTATTCTTGAAAGACCTTTCCTTGCTACGAGGAAGGCTCTTTGTGATGTTGAAGCCAGAGAACTTACCTTCCACGTGGGTGATGAAAAAGTGGTATTCCATGTGTGTAAGTCCATACAACAACCAAATAGCAACGAGGTGTGCTCTTGTGTGGACTTGGTGACCGATGTTATTGTTGATGATACAAGTTCCAAAATCAATGTTGGTGACATGTTGGACGTCGTCTTTCTCAACTTTTATGATGACGAGATGGATAGCGTCATGGAATGTGTGAACTCTTTGCAAGGAATAGGGTCGTACAATTATGCACCACAAAAACTATCTTTGGATCTTGAAAATAGGACAACTCCTAAAAAGCCTTCCATTGAAGATCCTCCTACCTTGGAGTTGAAGCCATTGTCTCCACATCTTCGGTATGAATTATTTGGCCCTTATTCTACTTTACCGGTTACTCTATCTTCTTGTTTGACTAACGTGCAGGTATATTGTACATTGGCGGTGCTACATAAGAGGAAGAAGGCTATTGGGTGGACATTGGAAGATATTCTGAGGATAAGAACTGCATTTTCCATGCATAAGTTCAACTTGTAGGAAGGCACCAAACCATTTATTGAACATCAAAGGAGGCTCAATACGGCTATGCAAGAAGTTGTCAAAAAGGAGATTATCAAGTGGTTGGATGCCGGGGTTGTCTATCCCTTTTCTTATAGTTCGTGGACTTCTCCGGTTCAATGTGTCCCGAAGAAGGGGGCATGACGGTCGTCACTAATGACAAGAATGAGTTGATTACTACAAGAACGGTGGCTGGTTGGAGAGTGTGTATGGACTATTGCAAGGTCAACAAAGTCACAAGGAAGGATCATTTCCCACTTCCTTTCTTAGATCAAATGGTTGAAATATTGGCTGACCGTGCTTTCTATTGCTTCCTTGATGGATATTCGAGCTACAACTAAATCCTTATTTCTCCGGAGGACCAAGAGAAAACAGCCTTTACATGTCCCTATGGTACTTTCGCCTTCAAGCGGATGCCATTTGGTTTGTGCAATGCACCAATGACTTTTTTAAGGTGTATGATGGCTATCTTCATGAACATGGTGGAGGACTACCTTGAATTTTTCATGGATGACTTCTTGATGGTTAGAGATTCTTTTGATGATTGTCTTGCCAATTTAGATAAAGTGTTGGCAAGATGTGATGAAACTAGTTTGGTGCTCAATTGGGAGAAGTGCCATTTCATGGTCGAAGAAGGCATTGTCCTTGGCTAAAAAATATCAAAGAATGGAATTGAAGTTGACAAGGTAAATATTGAGGTTATTTTTACACTTCCACCTCCAAATTTGGTGAAGGGTGTGCAGAGTTTCTTAGGCCACGCGGGATTTTACCGGCGTTTCATCAAAGATTTCACTAAGGTGGTGAAACCGTTGGGCAAGCTTCTTGAGAAAGATGCTAAGTTTAACTTCAACGATTATTTCATGAGAGCCTTTGAATTTTTAAAGTTCAAGTTAACGACTACTCCCATCATCACCGTGCCAAATTGGAGTGTCCCTTTTGAACTCATGTGTGATGCAAGTGACGTAACGGTTGTGGCTGTTTTGGGGCAATGCATCAACATGATTTTTCACCCGCTACTGTGGTAGAAATGCCATGAATATTTCCCAAGTAAACTACACCGGTACAGAGAAAGAGCTCCTTGCTATTGTGTTTGCAATTGAGAAGTTCCGCCCGTACTTGATGGGTGCAAAGGTTATTGTCCATACGGATCATACGACACTTCGTTAGCTTATGAGAAAGAAATATTCCAAAGCTCGGTCGATGAGTGGGTGCTTTTGTTGTAAGAGTTTGATATTGACATCCAATATAGGAAAGGGAGTGAAAACCAAGTGGCAGACCACTTTTCTCATTTGCAGGAGGAGGGAGGCCGCATGATGGCCTTGAAATCAATGAATCCTTCGCAATGAGAAAATCTTTGCTATTTCAATGAAAGAGGTGCCATGGTTCGCGGATCTACCAAATTTCCTTATGTGTGGATTCATTCTGGATGAGTTCTCTTCAAACCAAAGGATGAAGCTCAAATGGGATTGTCAAGATTATTAATGGGATGAACCATACATTTTTCGTATTTATATGGATGGGGTGATTAGAAGATGTGTACCGAAAGAAGAACAAGGACAATGTCTTGGAGCTTGTCATTCTTCATCATATTGTGGTCACCATGGTGGAGCAAGAACGATGGCCAAAGTGCTAAGTTGTGGTTTCTATTGGACCGCTCTTTACAAAGGTTCAAGTGGTTTAGTTAAAAGATATGATGAATGTAAAAAGGGCCGGCGGAATCTCAAAGAAAAATGAAATGCCCTTAACCACCATTTTGGAGGTTGATATTTTCGATGTGTGGGGTATTGACTTCATGGTTCCTTCTGTGAATTCTTGTGGAAACACCTACATCTTGGTCGCGGTGGATTATGTGTCCAAATGGGTGGAGATCGTTACTCTACCCAACAATGAAGCGAGAAGTGTGGTGGAATTCTTGAAGAAGAATATTTTCACAAGGTTTGGTACTCCGCGGGCTATTATAAGCGATGGGGGGTCACATTTTTGCAACAAGGATTTCGACACTTTACTTATCAAGTATGGTGTTACTCATAAAGTCATAACTCCCTATCATCCACAAGCTAGCGTTCAAGTGGAAGTCTCCAACAGGGAGATAAAGAGTATTTTATCCAAAACAGTGAATGCTAGCCGGGCGGATTGGTCCAAGAATCTTGATGATGCATTATGTGATTATCGGACGACTTACAAAACACCTATCGGAATGTCGCCGTACCATTTAGTGTTCGCAAAATCTTGTCATCTTTCGGTGGAACTTGGGCACAAAGTCATGTGGGCTCTAGAGAAGTCGAATCTTGATTGGGATGTAGCCGCTAACTTGAGGGTTGCACATTTTAATGAGTTGGATGAGTTACAACACCATGCCTACCTAAGTTCGTTCTTGTACAAAGAAAAGATGAAATATCTTCATGACAAATACATTTGGAACAAAGAGTTCAAGGTAGGCGATCTCGTATTGTTTTTCAACTCAAGGTTGAGAATCTTTCCCGGAAAGCTAAAGTCTAAATGGAGTGGTCCCTTTGAAATTATAGGTGTGACACCTTTTGGTGCACTGGACTTTAAGAAAAAAGACAATGAAGTATTCCGAGTCAATGGTCACCGAGTGAAGTAGTATTTGGGAAAAGTTGGAGATAGCCACGTCGTGGTGGTCATTCATTTCAATTGATGGTATTCTGTGTCGTGTCGCGACGTTAAATCAGGCGCTTCTTGGGAGGAAACCCATGTTTATTTTCCTTTTGTCTGTTTTTATTTTTGTAGTTAGGTGTTATTTTTTAACTAACTTGATTTGAAGTGTGCTACATGAATGAGTGTGGCTTACTGGAATGATGGACAAAAATGAGGCTGAGTAATGAAAGAAGTGCAAATCGCACAATTTGAAGTGTTATAGCTAATGAGAAGTGTGGCCACATAATTACCTTGCAGACCGCACAAATGGAGGATTCAAATTTCCAACTCTATGATAGTGGTGAACTAAAGGTAAACAAACAATTCATGACTTCATTTAACGTTGGTAGATATGAGGATAAAATTCTTTGTGACATAATCCCCATGCAAGATTGTCATATCTTACTGGGTCGTCCTTGGTAGTATGATAGAATTATTTTTCATGATGGAAGGAAGAATATATATTCTCTTGTGCTTAATGGTATGAAATTTACTCTTGCACCTTTATCTCATTCTCAAGTGTTTTAAGATTAGAAGAGATTAAGGGAAACAATAGGAAAATCAAGGGGAGGGATAAAAAGTGAGCTTGAGGGAAGAGAAAAGAAAAGAGGCCAAGAGTTAGAAAAAAAGAGAGATGGTTGATAAGTAGGGATTTTGACTACTTATGTGCACCCTTTTACTTTCGTTTTAGCTCAAAAATGCTTAAAGTTATTCCCGAAAACTAATAAAATGTGCTTTCTTTCAAAAGTATTGGAAAATGATCCAAAATGATAAAATTCATTTTAATAAGGAGTATTTCTGGACAAGGACTAAAACCAAGAAAAATGAGCAAAGTGTGGACCACAAAATATTGAGTGCGGCCGCAGACCATGAAGTTAATTCTGTCAGACCTTATTTTCAAAGTTCAGAATGCAAAATTATTGTACGACCGCATAAGATTGAAGATCATAGAGTTGGAGTTCTAGTCCATGAAGAAGTGAGGACCACGCTATTATTGTGCGGCTGCAGAAGTCCAGAGTGCGGCCGCGCTTAGAATGTGCGGTCCGTAGAACTTGAAGAAGTGCGACCGTAATTCAGAATTGTGCGTCCGCAAAAGTCCCTCCTATCAAGATCAGCTTCAAAGTGAAGACCACACACAAAATTGTGCGGCCACAGAACCTCCGCAAGAGCAATTTTGTCCGAAAATTTTAGCTGTGTATAAATAGTCTTTTTTGTCAAATTTAGGTTAAGTTTGAACTTCATAAAGTAGATAGGCAGTTTTATATACTGCTTTGAGAAACTTTGTGATAGTTTATCAATTTTACATTGGATTTTCATCCCTTTATCATTTAATAAGAGTTTAATGTTCTTTTCTTCTATAATTTATTCATTTTTATTTATGAGTAGCTAAATCTCTAGCAAGGTTTGTGACACAACCTAGTGCGGGTACCTAATGGGTGTGTGATATTTAGCCTAGTCTTGCTTTAATTTAAGAATTAATGGTTGCAAACATTGATTCATACCTTATTGACTTAGTCTCTACTTGAAAAAGAGAGACTAAGTCTAGGAAAACCTAGCTAACAAGAAATTGGGATGAACTCAAGAAATTGATACCAATTAAAGTGTTGAATCTAGAGATATAAAAACCCGACTTGAGCATATACCAACAATTTTGTGAACTACATTTGGACTTGAGAAAACCAAATTGGGCAAAAACACTCTACTACCGAGAGGTATCGAGTGGGTAATTGCGTGTTGATTTCTATATTACACCCCGACCAACAAAACCTACCCTAAAGCCCACAACCCGTTAGTTAAACACCTAGCTAGAAGTCACAACGCTAGATCTTTTATAAACTTGAGAAACAACAACACCAGAAATATCGTCATCTAGCTTTACATTTGCAAACAATAGCTTAATTTTAGAAGTAGACAAAAAACAACAAAGTATGTGGAAGTGCATTTTAGGCACGTTATACACTTAGTGCGAGTATATACCTAATCGCATATAAGCTCTCTGAGAAATCAACCCTGACTCCAAGTTGGGTAATTATAATTGCATTGACCACTTCACAATCCCAATCAGTGGTGTGAATTTGGGCGACATCAATTTTTGGTGCCGTTGCCAGGGATTGTTTGGATGATTTCTTGAAAATTTTGGATAAGGTGTTGGCAAGATGTGAGGAGACAAACTTGGTATTGAATTGGGAGAAATGTCACTTCATGGTCGAGGAAGGCATTGTCCTCGACCACAAAATTTCAAAGCATGGTATTGAGGTCGACAAGGCCAAGATAGAAGTGATTTCTAAACTCCCACCCCTACATCCGTGAAGGGAGTTAGGAGTTTCTTAGGTCATGCGGGGTTCTATCGCCGATTCATCAAGGATTTTTCTAAATTGGTGAACCCCTTGTGTAAGTTTTTGGAGAAGGATGCCAAGTTCCATTTTAATTAGGATTGCATGAAGGAATTCGAATTGCTTAAGTTCAAGTTGACTACTACTACTATTATTACCGCACCAGATTGGAGCTTGCCTTTCGAGCTCATGCATGATGCAAGCGATGTGGTGGTCAGAGAAGTTTTGGGGCAACGCATAAAAAAAATCATCCATCCGGTCTACTATGCTAGTAAAACCATAAATAATGCCCAAGTCAATTACAGAGTGACCGAAAAAGAGCTACTTGCTATTGTCTTTGCTATGGAGAAGTTCCATCCAAACTTGATGGGTACAAATATGATTGTCCATACTGATCATGCGGCGCTTCGGTACTTAATAGAAAAAAGGATTCAAAGGCAAGGTTAATGCGGTGGGTGCTTCTATTGCAAGAGTTTGGTCTAGAAATTCAAGACCGCAAGGGTAGTGAAAACCAAGTGACAGACCACTTGTCTCGCTTGGAGGAGGAGGGGAGGCCACATGAAGGCCTTGAGATAAATGATTCCTTCCCCGACGAGCAACTTCTAGCCATTTCAATGACCGGGATGCCATGGTTTGCCGAATTATCAAATTATCTTGTGAGTGGTATTGTGCCGGATGAGTTCTCTTCAAACCAAAGGAAGAAGATCAAACGGGATTTCCTTGAACTGTATTTCTTCCATATTTGTACCGATGGTGTGATTCGATGATGTGCGCCGGAGGAAGAACAAGTGGAAATTCTTGAGGCTTTCGACTCTTCATTTTATGGTGTTCACCATGGTGGGGCTAGAATGACAACAAGAGTAATGAGCTGTGGATTCTATTGGCCTACTCTCTACAAGGATGATAGTGATCTAGTCAAGCGGTGTGATGAATGTCAAAGGGCCGGAGGGATTTCTAATAAAAATGAGATGCCCCTCACCACCATTTTTGAAATTGACATTTTTGATGTGTGGGGCATCGATTTCATGGGTATGTTCGTGAGCTCTTGTGGGAACACTTACATTTAGGTAGTTGTGGACTATGTGTCAAAATGGGTTTAAGCCGTGGCTTTACCCAACAACGAGGCTCGAAGTTGTGGTGGCATTTTTGAAAAAAGAACATCTTCACAAGATGTGGTACTCCAAGGGCCATAATAAGTAATGGGGGATCACACTTTTTCGACAAAGCTTTTGATACCTTACGCACCAAGTATGGTGTCACTCATAAAGTCTCGACCCCATATCATCCTCATGCAAGCGGGCAAGTGGAAGTCTCCAATTGGGAGATGAAGTTCATAGAGTCAATGGTCACCAGGTGAAGCATTGTCTTGGAAATGTTTATGATGGCCACGTCGTGGCGTTAATTCATTTCAAGTGATTGATGGTAATCTGCGTCGTTCCGCGACGTTAAATCAGGCCTTCTTGGAAGGCAACCCATGTTTCTTTTCATTTTTCTTTTTCTTCTTCTGTAGATAGGTTTCATTTTGAGCTAACTGGTTTGGAAGTGAATTGCAGGAACGAGTGTGCATTGCAGGTACTGTGTTCAACAAAAAAATGGCCAAATGTTGAAAAAGTGCAAACCGCACAATTTTGTATGCCACAGTAGAGAGGAATCTGCGGCCGCACAAATAGAAACCAAAAAATGCAACTCTCTGAAGTTTGGAATTCAAGAGAAATTGCCATTCTGCGGCTGAACTTAAAATTGTGCGGCCCGTATAAATTTCTGCGATTGCACTCACTTTTTTGCGGACCACAGACTTTCAGCTAGGTTCAAGTAAAGACTGCGGACCACACTCAAAATTGTGCGGCCGCACTCAACTGAATTTTTTGTCTAATTTGGTCAACCTATAAATAGGTCATCATAAATCTATTCACAATTTTACACACTCTGAACTCTTGAGACCTAAGCTAGCACAATGCATACAAATTGTTTCACACCCCACCTTCATTTCATCATTTAGATTCAATCCTGCATCCTTCATCACTGGCATGTTCAATGTAAGTTTAGATTTTTCAATTTTTCTTAGTTTTGTACTTAATTAGTATAGTTATTATTAGTCCTAAAATGTCAAATATCATTCATGTGTGCTTAAAATTGTGTGGGTAATATCATACGCACTCATTGGGGGCTGGGTAAACCATGTATCATGACTAATTTGCCAACACCATGTCTTAATAGTGAAAAAAATAGCAAAACCTAAGTCAGTGTCGTTTGATTTTGAATTGTGCAGCTGCACATGAAATTGTGCATCCGCACATGAAATTGTACGGTCCGCAGATCCTGTGTTAGGGAAAAAAGGTATGCATGCAATGTGCGGACCGCACATTTTGAGTGCGGTCCGCACAAATGTGTGTGACCACACTTTGAAACTTTAGAGAACTAGTAGTCTGATCCTGGTTGTGTGCGGACGCACTCAAAATTTTGTGGGCTGCACTTCAGTTGTGCGACTGCATTTCAAAATTGGGCAGTCCGCACAAGGCTGTCCGCCGTCGCACTAAAAATTGTGCAGTCCACTCTTTCTCATTTGTGAACTGTCTTTCTACGACTTTTAACAATGCTTTTGATCTTTAACTGACTTATGTGCTTTATGTTGCAGACAATGGTTCGATCAAGAGGAAGAGGTGATACATCCAAAGGGAGGGGTGAACCCTCCCGAGGCCAAGGAAACGGTACTCAACCTTTGGGAGTGCAGAAGAAAGCATCAGCCAAAAAGCAAACCACAGGGAGAGATAGGACCACAAAGCCCTTAAATTCCAGCTCTTACCTCCCGTATATGGAAGCCATCGAGGTTCACTCAGTGGAGGAAAAACCTGAGACCCAGTCCCAACCATCTCACTTCCCGAGGAGATACCAACTCCGCAACAAACCTTCCACCACAACAAGTTCTTCTGAGGGTTCAAATGCCGGTAGCTAGGGTTTAAATCCATCATCTACACACACTTCCCCTGCACCAATTGCAGTAGATGATGATGATGAGGTCCCTAATGACAGTAGATGAGGTGACACTAGAGTTGGCGGCTTATAGAGGTAGAAGAAGGAGGAGATATAGGAAGATAGATTTGTGAGCTTGACAGCCTTCAAAAAGTTCAGAGAGTGGCAGCCCTAGAGATCGCTCACACTTGAGCGACAGTTCTTCTTGAAGGATTTGGATAAATACAATCCAAATGTCCTTAAGCAGTTCAGGGAGCGGAAGGGGTGGATGTGGTTCACCCACAGTGTTATAGATGCCAAGGAGCACTTGGTACGAGAATTCTATGCCAATGTGGCACACATCAAGAAGGGTACCAAAGTGACCAAAGTAAGGAACTTGAAGGTCCGATTCGACCAAAACACTCTGAAAACTTACTTGGGACTCGAGGATGTAGAGGCAATCCAGTACATGGAGAAGCTTGCTATAGGTGATGCAGCTTGCCCTTGGTTAGTAGAGATCTTGGCTGCTTCAGGACCACCACCACTGTGGATCACAGTGGGGGTTTCCATTGCACGGGCCACCCTCAATTTTGAAGCAAAATTGTGGCAAACTTTCGTGTGTACCCGTAGTGATCCAAGCCAGAATGAGAACAATATTCCTATTACCCGAGTAGTTTTGGTGGTATCTATCATGGTCGGGTACCCAATCAATATGGGTGCCATCATATCAGCCAACATGTCAGTGGTTGTCCGAAAAGGTGAAAGCTCCTACCCATATCCCAACATCCTCACAAAATATCTCCCGGATGCAAAAGTGGAGCCGAGGAGTTTTGATACAAAAGTGCGATCCAAGAAGCCCTTCTCATGGTCCTCCTTGCAAGGTTCGGGCAACCCAAAGTTCAAGGGTAAGGCAATTTCCACCGTTGGCCAGTCTGATGAGCCATCAGTGGTGGCTACAGATTCGGCTGCTGAGCCTTCTACAACTCCTATGCATTCTATAACTGCCATGCTTTCCACAGCAGGCGGTCCTTCCACCGAGACAACTAACATGCCACCACCATCATCTTATAGACCATCAATATCAGTACCAGTTCCTGCTTCATCCACATATCCACTGTAACCACCTGGCCGGTCGTTCCGAGAGTTTAGCCCGTTTCCCCAATTTCTGCTCCATTTTGTGTGGTTGATCTATTTTTTGTTGTGTTGGGTTGGCTGGCTCGGGTTCAGATTGATTGTGGAGACAAATGAGACACTTAGTCTCTTGACTTGGTTCAATAGTTCGAAAAGTCAACGAAAGTTGACTTATAGGTATATGATCTCGGAATTGTTTTTTTTGGTTCGAATAGCTTCGTTAGGTGATTTGAAACTTAGGAGTGTATTCAGAATGTTATTAAGAGGTCCGTGGTAGAATTAGGCTTGAATTCACGAAATAGGATTTTTAGGAATTTTTGATCGACAGTGGAAAATTAGCTATCGGGGTCGGAATGAAATTCCAGAAGTTGGAACATATTCGTAGTGTCATTTGGGATGTCTGTGCAAAATTTCAGGTCATTCGGACGAGGTTTGGTTAGTTTCTTCATCGTTGGGGAATTTCGGAAGTTTAGAAACCCTTAAGCTTGAATTTCGAGTAAATTTTGTGATTTGATGTTGGTTTGAGTGTTACGAAGGTTCGAATAAGTTTGAATAATAATATATGACTTGTGAGAGGTCCAGAGGACCTGGGGACGAGTTCAGATGGCTGACGGATTGATTTTGGCACTTAAAGAATGATGGTGCGCTATTGTTTTGTGATTCCGCAGATGCGGATAGGTGGACGCAGGTGCGGTTGGTCACCGCAGGTGCGGTATTTGGGCTGGTCGAGGTGCATCTCAGATGTGGAGGATTTACTGCACCTGTGAGCCTGCAGGTGCAACTATTTGGGCGCAGGTGCGGAAAAAGGAAAAGGTAAGTGAATTCCGCAAGTACGCATTTTTCGGCGCAGAAGCGGTCCGCAGGTGCGAGTTAATTTCTACAGAAGCGGAATGTGCTGGGTAGAACCTATAAAAGGATGCCTTCGCGAATTTTTTGATATTTCACCATTTTTGAAGTCGGGTTTGGATTTTTTTGAGGGATTTTGAAGAGGGATTCAAGGGAAACACAATGAGGTAACTTTGTTGAGCCTAATACTCGATTCTATGTTGGTATTTGACTGATTAATCATGAAATTTGTGGGATTTAATGGAATAATTTGAGGGGTTAGGGCTTGGAAATTTGAGACTTTGATATAAGCATTTGAGGGGTCATTTGTCGTCGAATTTTGATATATTTGGTATGTATGGACTCGTGAGATTGTAAGGATTCTAATTTTGTGATTTTTATCGAATTCCGAGGCGTGGGATCGGGGGTCGGGTTTGGCCGAATTAGAAATTTGTGATGTAAATTGGTAATTTTAGATATGGGCCTCGCTCCTTTAGCATATACTAATGTCATAATACTGATTTTTTGTTAGATTCGGGGCGATTTGTCGCCTAGTCAAGCAGGGAGCGCATTGCAGAGTGGAGTTTTGGCTTGATTGAGGTAAGTAACGATTTCAATTTTGGTTCTGAGGGTTCGAAACCCCGAGCTACGTGTTATATGATTAGAATTGGGTGACGCACATGCCAAGTGACGGGCATGCGGGCGTGCACCATGTGATTCGTGACCTGGTTCGTTCCATGGCACTGTTATTGGTTCTCTCTCTTGTTGATATCTGCGCTTCTGTCAATGTGACATATGTGAAAATTCTAGAAATCATACTAAACATCTTGTTAAGGCTTTACGCCGATACTGTTGAGACCCGAGCGGTCGTCTTAAATGCGAACATGTTAGAGACCATGCTAGATATTATGTGAAGGCTTCACGCTGATGTTGTAGGGACACAAGTGGTCTCTTATTGCTGTCATCTCATGTGTTTCATTGATATTATATTCCCAGTCCTGTCATTTCATACCATATCATGCCTCAGTCTCGATAATTGTTGATTTTGCACATTTTATCATTGATTCGGGCTAGTTCATGCATTGTGAGCCCATGTAAGCGAGACTGGAGAGTGATGACTGAGTGATGCCGAGAGTATGTTATTGAGTGGCATATATGGATTGGGCTGCACGCTGCAACGATATACAAATATGGATCGGGCTGTACGCCGCAGCAATATACATATTAGATCAGGCTGCATGCCACAATGATATAGCGCTTGGGCTGAAGGAGCCCCTCCGGAGTTTGTACACCCCCAGTGAGCGAAGTGATATTTGAAGGATGGATCTTCCCTGGACATGGATCTTTTCCAAAGTGATATTTGAGGGATGGATCTTCCCTGTACATGGATCTTGTCCGAAGTGATATTTGAGGATGGATCTTCCCTGGGCATGTATCTTGTCCGAAGTGTTTATGCGTGGAGATGGATCTTCTCCACGAGGCTGGATTGGCCTGTTTCCATCGGTACTGAGCGACTGAGGTCAGTGACGGGTGTACGTATTCTGGGATGGATCTTCCCTTGGCCGTTGAGCCATATACACTACTGAGTGGTTGTGAGGTGTATCATTATCTGGAGATGGATCTTCTCCTTATGGCTGAATCGGCCTTCCTCAGTACTGAGTGACTTCTGTCTGATGTGTATATATTCTGGGAGGGATCTTCCCTGGGCCATGCGAGCCATATACAGTACTGAATGGACGAGTAATTGAGAGTGGGAGAACATTGTGCATTTCATATTGTTGTTGCATTGGCATGTAAAATGCGTCGAGGTATATATGTTAAACTGTTCAGAACTGTGTTCATCTTATCACTTGAGTTGTTTAGACAACTGAAAGCATGCCTAAATTTTTGTACATTTATCTTGTCATAAACATGGAGGTTTAGTCCGTCACTACCTCTCAGTACACAGGTTGGGCTTGTTATTTACTAAGTTGGTGTACTCACGTTACCCCCTGCACCCTGTGTGCAGATTCAGGTGCCAGAACTGAGTGAGAGCTGCTTTACTCTCTAGGAGCACTTCGGAGAATGCAAGGTAGCTGCATGGCATCCGCAACCTTGTCTCTCTCTCCTTCCTATTAGTCATTCTGTTTATGCTCAAATTTGTTTGTAGTAAGGGAACAGTACCAGATTTTGTACTTCCTTTTTAGTTGCTCATGAATGATGACTCCGGGTTTTGGGGCTGTATTTAAATGTTTCACCTAACTTTATTTGCTTTGAAATTCTAAAATGGAAGATTTATAAAATACTGGTTAATATTGAATCAAAAGAAAGGTTTCTTATGTTATGCATAGTGGATCGGCTAGCCTAGTATCACGATAGGCGCCATCACGGCCGGGTTGGTTTTCGGGTCGTGACATCCACTCACTGCACTGCGAGTCTCCTAGACATTTGCGAGTCTCAACAGCTGGATGCACACGACTACTTCAAATCTGTCTAACGTATCCAGTGTTGTTGTAGCATAATCTTTTACCCCAATAGCACCACAGGTTCCTCTGTAAGTAGAGGAAATATTGAAGAAGATCCTGGACAATCAGAAGACCATTATGGATACACTGGTGGCACATGGAGGAGCTATTAAGAAGTTGGAAAAACAGGTGAAGAAGATGAGGAAATCTCAAGCATCGAAGAAATCACTGGAAAGATTGAGAAATGAAGTGACCAAGATTGCATCAGCTGGCTATCTCCCATTTGACTTACTGATGGAGACACATCCACCAGTACACGCAGACCCGGTAGCACCATCAGCAGAGGCACCAACTGGCCAATTTGACGAGCTAGACCTTGCTGCCTTTACTGTTTAGGAGGTGCTTAAGATGTTCACCAACTCCATTACTCCCCGAGCAGAGGATGATGAGATCCAGTTGGAGGAGCTGAGGGTGGTGATAATGCCATGCACACTGAGACCACATAAGGAGTTCTCTTTGCTCTCTACCCTTCCTTGTTCTGATTTTTGTTAAAGGTTGAGGACAATGCTTATCTTTATTAAGGGGGTGCGGG